>JAAAKG020012092.1:0-22653 GCA_010014905.2 Druon quercuslanigerum | reverse complement strand
ATTATATAATTGAATTAAAAAAACAGAAAAATAATTTTCAACAAAATAGTTGGATTTACAAGAAAAAAGTTAAATTTTCAACTAAGAAAGATAACTATTCTATCGAAAAAAAAGAATTTTCAAACAAAAAGGAAGAGTTTTCAATAAAAAAGATAATTTATAACAAAGGATGATAAATTTTGAATTATATAATTGAATTAAAAAAACAGAAAAATAATTTTCAACAAAATAGTTGGATTTACAAGACAAAAATTGAATTGGCAACCAAGAAAGATGACTTTACATCGAAAAAATAGAATTTTTAAACAAAAAGGAAGAATTTTCGATCAAAAATATCATTTTCAACAAAGAATGATAAATTTTTAATAAAATAGTTGAATTATAAACACAGCAAAATAACTTTCAACAAAATAGTTGGATTTACAAGAAAAAAAGTTGAATTTGCAACTAAGAAAGATGACTTTTCTATCGAAAAAAAAAAGAATTTTCAAACAAAAAGGAAAAGTTTTCAATCAAAAAGATAATTTTCAACAAAAAATGATGAATTTTCAACAAAATAGTTGATTTATAAAAACAGAAAAATAATTTTCAACCAACAAGTTGGATTATAATAGAAAATAGTTGAATTTGCAATAAAGAAAGATGATTTTTCTATAAAAAAAAAGATCAATTTTCAATTCAAAAGAACGAATTTATTTTTAAAAAAAAGACAGGTTATTAACAAAGCAGTTAAATTTCTCAACAAAAAGATGAATTTTTAACCAAATAGTTGAATTGTTAACAAAATAATTAAATTTTTGCAACCAAATCGTAGCATTTTTAATCAAAAGAGATTAATTCTGATCTAAATTATAATCATTGACTTTTCACACAAAAAGACTTGAATTTTCTTAATCGATTCTTATAATTCATGTATTATTTAAGCGGAAAAATTAGGAAAAGGGCAAGTTCCTTTCAAGCTGCGAGAAATTCTCGAAAAAAAAAAGGAAATAGCGAAGTGTTAAGCCTGATAACATACAATAACTGGTTTTTAAAAAATCTCTAAGAGATATAATTCCTACACTTTATTAATCGTGTTTTATTTAACAAGAATATCAACATAATAACTAAATATTACCGGTGAATCAGTGAAATTTGACGTTTGAATACCACAGCCATCTCTCTCTTTTTTTGATGAATAACAGGAAATAAAATGATTCTTTTCCAAATCATCTCACAAACATTTTATGAATCCCCCGTCATAATTGTCAATCGTTTATTCATGCCGGAAACACACAATTTTTTCATTGCAAACGTAAAACCCAGAAAAAAACAATTTTTTTTAGGTTAGGTCACATCATTAAAGTCTGGCAATTCTTTTGAAATTCGACAGCTTCGGCAGATTCGATTCTAATAATAAAAATCATCGATAAAATTGGAGAGTTTGATTGAACAGATTTGACTTGTCAAAATCGTTTACATTTAATTATTTAGACGAGAAAACGAGTTTCAGGGTTAACTTTACAACTTCCTGTTATTTATTTCCTTATTTCATTTATTTGGAAAAATCTTCACTGCGCATGTGCAACAATGAGAAGTGGATCTTGCTTGTGATTGGCTGACAATTCGAAAAATCGAATGTTTCTTGTTTTGAATTTGTTTAATTTGTTTATCACGTGACATTTATTTTCTTCAATTATTTCCAAATAAAAAATCTGAATTTTTGAAAGTAAAAGGTCCACAAGAAATTCCAAAATAAGTTTGCGTACCCCAAAATTTAAGGTTTTGAGTAAATCATTCTAATATGTAAAAAAAATTTAATTTATAGATTTTTTTTATAAATTCTTATCTTATTCGAGTATTGCCGAATTTTCACGAAGAGAGGCGAAAATATCCGAAGAAATTGACAACTGTAGTTTTTTTTCCTTTGGAAATACTATTACCTACATATCTACTATTACCTACATATCTATGTTATAATGAAGACTTGAACAAGTTTGTAACAAATAAAAAAATATTATCGTTTCAAACATTTATTATAAGTAAGGTATAAATTCGTTACTTTCTGCAAATATAACAGGAAAGCAATATCACTCAAAGAAGAGAGTCCCATTGGAGTATTTTATAATGTCAACCTGTCAAGTGTTGACGTGAGAATAGTGAAAACTTTGTTTTACTTGGACAATTAATTTAAAATTTATAAAAGCAAGTTATTATCTGTTAAATGACTTTTTCGTACGTCTGACTATGAAACTGACGGTGTCTTTTTTTTAATACAGACGATTATTTAAATATTTTCATCAGAAATATAAGAATTTGTCTCTGCAGGGTAGAACCACATTTTTGCAAATATCCAAAAAAGAATCTGGATTATTTTTAGAGCAATTTTTTTTTTATTTTGAAAGATTATAAACAATTCTAGAAATAATTTGAATCAGTGTAGAAGATTTTTGAAAATTCATAGTTTCGGGTTAGAAATTACACAATAATAAAGAACAAAAAATATAGTCGATATCGATTCTCAGGAAAGCCGCAAAATAAATTTAACTTTGATTTTATATGTACTTTTCAAAAAAGGTGTGATTATCTATAAATTTTAAATTATAATTTAAAATATTAATATTTATTTAATTTATATTAATATTAATTTTTAAATTATCTATAAAAGTTTAGAAGTCTTTAAGAACTTCTAAAGTTTTAAAAAAAATAAAAAAGTTTCCCCAAGATTTCCGGAAAAATTTGTTATGATTCTTTTTTTTTTTTTTTTTGAAAAATTATTATTTTGAGAGAATATTAAAAAAAGTCGGTCGAAGAAAGGATTGATTTGGTTTCAAATCATTATATGGTTCTTTTTAAGTTTTCAAAAATTGTTAAAATATATAATTATTTTTAATTTTTATTTATTTTGGAAAAAGTATTTTTTTTGTTAATATTCTTATTTAATAATAAATAATAAATGGCTTTTTGTAACCATAAAATTAACAGAAAAGTAAAAAAATAAAAAAATAAAATCAACTCTCAAATTCCAATAGAGATGATCCACTCTAAACCGGTTTTCCATCCAAAATAGTACAAATGAATAAGAGCACGTACAATTCTCTGGAACTCTGCCAAATTAAATTTAACCTTGATCTTATATTTCTAAAAAAAAGTGTGAACAACCTTTGCCTAAATTTTATTTTCGTTTTGGGGAAAATATGGAAAAATCATTTTGATAAGGAGGGTATTTATTTAAAATATTAAATGTTCATGAAAAGTACTTGTAAAGAATATTTGATTAGGATGTTGCATGCTTAAAAAATTAAAAGTAATTAAAAGTAATGAAAAAGTAATTAAAAGCCCTAAAAAGTTCCAAAAACATTTAAAGACTTTAAAAGATTAAAAGAAAATTTTAAACAGTAATAGATTTTAAGGAATTTAAAAAAAAAGAACCTTTTAAAGAAAACAATTTTTTTTAATTTCTTAAAATTCCGGAGAAAAATTTACCTGATTTTTTATTTTTCGCAAAAATTAATTTTTATAGAAAATTGAAAAGGATTTCAAAACATTTTACAAAATTTTGAAAAAAAAGAAAGAAGAAGAAAGTCCTCTATTTTTTTTTGAAAAAAAATATTTTCCGTGAATGGAAAAGTGGAAGCTATATTGGTACTTTTGTTTACCAACTTACGTCCACACTGAATGAGATATCGTGTTGAAAATTTGGCACGGTAATTAGAGGGCTCGTAGGAATGTGTCTCTGGTTCTCAATAATTAGAATTGTGAAAAAAGTTTTTTTTTTTTAATTAATAATTTGGAGTAGTACCGACCGTGCTATAGAAGAGCTGTTTCAAAGCAGCACTAGCGCAGCGAGTAGACAACTTCGAACTTCTACGGGTCTGTGAGTAATACAGATTGCATATTTACCGACAGTAATTATCAATATTTCGTATTTTCATAAATAAAAATTTTGCTTCCCCTAACTCTGTGCCTTGGCACAAACGCTCCTTTAATATTTATTAATATTTGCCGGAAATTTGTTTCGCGTTATTTAAACTTTTATTTTTAAATATGTGTGAAAAAATATTGATCTCGGGACTGCCTTGATCAGCTGTTACACTACTTACATGGCCTTTCACCTCTAAAAATCTTTCAAAATTCTTAAAAAGCTTATAAAATTGTAAATTTTTTCTTTAAACTCATTCTTTTTCGAAATCTTCAAATTGATTTTTTTTTAATTTTTATAACTTTTTTCGGATTTTGATTTAGTTTTGAAATTAAAAAAAAATTAAAATATTTTACAATGATCCGAATTAATTTTTCCAAATAAAAAATTATTTTAATTCTTTCAAGAATCTTAAGATGACAGTTTTTTATTTTAAACCCTTTCAAAAATCTGTCCAAATTTTCTAAAACGTTTTGAAATCCTTTTTAATTTTTTTATAAAAATTAAATTTTTCGAAATATAAAAAATCAGGTAAAATTTTCTCCGGAATCTTAAGAAATTAAAAAAAAATTGTTTTCTTAAAAAGCTTCTTTTTTTAAATCCTTAAAATCTATATTTTATTTAAAAACATTTTTAAATCTTTTTAAGTCTTTTAATGTTTTTGAAAATTTTTAACACTTTTAATTACTCTTCAGCTTAATTGATTTTTGTCTAAAATTTTGTAAGCTTGCAAAATCTTAATCAAATATTCTTAACAAGTATTTTTATGAACATTTTTTTTGTAAATTTTAATTAAATCTTACAATTTTTTCCTGAATTACAAAACTTTTTAGGAAGAATTTAAATAATTTTTGAAGATATTTAGTCTTTAAAAAATTTCAAACAAAATTTAGAATTTTGAAGGGCTTGAACTAAAATTGTGAAGCTTTTTAAATATTTTGAAAGGTTTGAAGAAAATAATTTTTTTTCAATTTCAAGAAAAAGTAATTTTTTTTACTAATTTAAAGAGAATACTAAAAAAAATGCCAAAATATTTCCAAAATGGTGAAACAATAATTTAGAAGATTTAAGACCATTTTTTTTATTTTGCAGAATTTGAAAAAATGTAGAAAAAAATTCGAATATTTTAAAAAAATATTTTAAAGTGCTGAAATAGTTTTTTATTAAAAGATCAATTGGAAGATGAAATTTAAAAACATTTCAAAAAATTTCCAAAATTGTTAAAAAAGAATTTGGAAGATTTTAAAAGTTTTGAAAAAATTTCAAAGTTATTTAAAATCTCAAAATGTCTCAAATAAAATTTAGATTTCTAAAGGCTTTGAAATAAAATTTTGAAGCTTGTTAGGGATTCTGAAAGGTTTGAAAAAAATTTAAAAAAACGTTGAAATTCCAATGAAAAATGGAAATTGAAACAGGATTGTATAAAAAAATTAGGAAAAATTCGTATTATTTTAAAAGATGTTTAAAAGATCTGAAAAAATCCAAAAATAATTCACGATTTAAAGAAATTTTCAAAAAATTGTTCAAAAAAATGGGATAATTTCGAATAATTTTTTATTTCGAAATTTAGAAAGAATTTAACTATATTTAAAAAACATATTTACAAGTATTGAACAAAATTTGTAATTAATTTAAACCTTAAAAACATCTCAAAATGTAGATTTTTCCAATTTTTCGAAATAAAATTTTGAAATTTTTTTTATAAACAACTTAAAAATTTTAAAGAAAATAAACAACAAATTTTTAATTGAAAGGAAATTTTTTAATGGAGTTTGGATAAAAAATTATTTTGAAGATCAAATTTAAAAACATTTCAAAAAATGTCCAAAATTGTTAAAAAAGAATTTGGAAGATTTTAAAAGTTTTGAAAAAATTTCAAAGTTATTTAAAATCTTAAAATGTCTCAAATAAAATTTAGATTTCTAAAGGCTTTGAAATAAAATTTTGAAGCTTTTAAAGGATTCTGAAAGATTTGAAAAAAAAATAAAAAAAACCTTGAAATACCAATGAAAAATTGAAATTGAAGCAGGATTTTATTATAAAATTAGGAAAAATTCGTGTAGTTTTAAAAGATGTTTAAAAGGTCTGAAAAAATTCAAAAAAATTCACGATTTGAAGAAATTAAAAAAAAATGTTAAAAAATTTGTTAATTTTTAATAATTTCAAAATAAAATCTTTCAATTTTGTAAGGATTTTGAAGGGTTCTGGATAGGTTTAGAGATAAAAAATGTCTTCAGATTCCTGGGAAATTTCTAAAAAATTTTATTTCGAAAAAAAAATTTAAAATTAATATTTTAAAACACATTTAAAAAGATTTTTAAAGATATTAATAAAAAAATACATCGTAATTTGAAATATTTATAATTTATTTCATTTTTAAAGATAATTAAAAGTTTATGAAAAAAATATCAAATCTTGAAAGAAGAATCTGGAATATTTTAAAAGATTTAAAAAAAATTTTTTGATAATTTTTATTTTCAAAAATGAATTTAAAGATAATATTTAAAAATATTTCACTGATTAAAAATGCACATAAAATATTCTCTTAAAATACTACAAAATAAATGGTCTTTCAGAAAAATAAAAAACAAAAAATAAAATCGGCCCTCAAATTCCAATAGAAACTAAACCGGTTTGTCATCGAAAATAATAAAAATGAATAAGGGCACCTATAATTCTCAGAAGACCCGCAAAGTGAATTTAACCTTGATTTTATATTTCTAAAAAAAAGTGTGATTAACCTTCGCCTAAATTTTGTTTACGAACTGAAGAAAATCTGAGAAAATCCTTTCTAGAAAGATTAAAGACTGTTTAGTGTTTACAAATTTATTTTCGTCCACGAAATAAAGGGAAGGCGTAAAAGAAGCCCCTCTAATATACGTCCCTGCGTGCGTCACGCCACTTACTAGCCAATCCAAAACCTCGTATCCATTGTGCGCACAATTGGTGTAAACCAGTGCATCAGCGATCAGTGTAAATTCTCTTCGAGTCAGAGCTCAGAGGTATAGCGGCGCGGACCGAAAAGTCACAACATTCGTGAAATGTTCGCGTAAAAGTGGAGAATTGAATAGAAACCGTGGATTCGATCTCGACAAGATTTCGGGAGGTGTCAAGCAAACTGGCGTTTTCCTAGCAAAGTTGGATAACAAATTTGGATTGTGTAGTGGAAATTAACGATGGTCGCGTTCGCGTTTCGTCGGACTGTTTTGACGAACATGGCGATGACGCGTTTAAATGTCGTTTGCTCCTTTCTGGCCCTGTTGGGATTTTTAACAACGGTAAGTTAAAAAAAAATCTCGATAAATTCGAAAATAGGTTAATATTGTAGGTTAAATTTCAGCACGCCCAGTGCAAGTACCGATTCCTGTAAATTTTGTTCGCGTGACGTCAGACGGTGGGAAAAGAATGTTGTCTGGAAGGTCTATCGACAAGAGCCGGGTTATTAAATCTAATTAGATGCCCTTGTCGAGCCATCTTCGGCGAATTAAGATTTTTATTCATCGCGTGTCTCCAATTGTCAAGGATCTCAATGAATGCAATTGAGATAATGACGCACTAAATAGCAGGAAATTAATTGTAAATAGTCTTGATACGGCCATCGTCCTTTTATCGAGTGAATTTTCTTTGGAGAAGGAGAAACGTCAAAAAATTGGGACAAGATATTCGTTATTTTTGAATTATTTGAACGAGAATTTTATTTTTATGAAAATGGAATTACTGATGCTAGTAGTCACGCGTTTTGTTAACAAAAAGATTAAATATCTTTAAATGGAGTTATGATTCAGTGTAGACTGTCGGTGATCTGTCATTGGCATTAGTCATTTCCATTTCCTACGAAATTCCTTCGACAGGTGGCCAGATCGATTGTTTAATATTTTATCACATGTCAGTCCCGATATTGCCATTTTAAAAAGAGATTGATTGGTTAAAAAGGTTATAAATTTAAAGGTTAAAAAAGGGGAACTAATCTGTTTTCATAAACGTTGTTTATTTTTTCTCGAACATTTAAGAATGATGTTCAAGTAGATATTGGATTTGCACTTTGCTGTGGAACTAAATAAACCGATAACAAGGGGCAGACTTTTTATGTAAATTACTTTAAATAAATTACAAGTTGCTTGCGTTTTTTGACTCATTAATTATGTTGTAAATTAAAATTTAAAAAAACCGCAATTGGCATATATGACGGCCTCTTACCTTTTTTTTTAATTATTTTTTTCCCTTTTTGAAGAAACTTCCTCTTCTTTTTATAGTTTTTTTTTCTTAAATGCTAACTATTTTGGATTAAATACAATTCTTTTTGGTAGAAAATTTAACAAATCGACTTTTTGGCTTAAAATTGACATTTTTTCTTAAAAATCCCATTGGTTTTAGTTAAAGTGCATCTTTTTCTGTAGAAAAGTATTTTTTGTTTGGTTGAAATTTTATCTTTTTGGTTAAAAATAAAAATTTTTGTTTAAAATTCAACTGCCTTATAAAAAAAATCGACTTTTCCGGCTAGACATTGAAATTTTTTCTTAAAACACTAATTGGTTTTGGTTAAAGTGCATCTTTTTCTGAAGAAAAGTATTTTTTGTTTGGTTGAAATTTTATCTTTCTTGGTTTAAAATTAATTTTTTTTCGAAAAGTGATTTGTTTATTGGAAATTCAACTGCCTTATAAAATATTCGTCTTTTTGGCTTGAAAATTAAACTATTTTCTTGAAATTCCAGCAAAATTGAGGTATTTCGTTAAAAATTAACCTTTTCTGCTAAAAATGTATTTTTTGTTGTTGAAATATTGATTTTTCTTGGTTGAAAATGAACTTTTATTGTTGAAAAGTCAATTTGGCGTATAAAAAATTAGTTTATATTTGTCATGGAAATTAAACTGTTTGATTAAAAATGCAATGGCAATTAATTTTTTAAATGAAAATTCGTATTTTTGTTTTAAAATTCAATTGTTTTGTACAAGAATTCGCCTTCTTGGTTTGAAATTTGAACAATTTCTGTTAAATGTTTAATTGTTTGTTGTTTAAAATTCATATTTTCTGGTAGTAAATAAAGCTTTTCTGACTGATACTTTTCAAAATTTATGTTGAGAATTAATTTTTTTCGAAAATTCAAATACTACTTGGTTGAAAATTTAACTACTTCGCTAACAATTTATATTTTTTTGGTTGGAAATTGATCTTCTGAGTTGAAAGTTTAACTATTTGGTTTTGAAATTCCTCCAATTGGTTTAAAATGCAAGAAATTTCGACTTAAAGTCTTAGGAATTTAAAGTGTTTTAAATTGAATGCAATATGGCATGTACAGTATTTTAATTAAAAAAATTGTCTCCCTATTTTCTTGAAAAATCACCCATTTTTCCTGTCTTGAGAGAATTTTAGCTGTTAATTCTGGAATTACCATTAAATATTTTTTTATTAATTTAAATCACTTTTAAGAGAAAAAACAGGTTTTACATTGTTCTAAAACTTTTATTTTCATCCTTGTATTGAATATTTCAGACATTGTCTTCAACTATCCTTTACACTGATTGTGGTTTATGACTTGAGAATGAATATTGATTATGAATCAACCGTATAATGTATTCAGATACAGATAACAAAGTACTGAGACAGTAAATTCCGTACGGTAGTCTCGTCTTTGAAAATATAAATGGTTTACAATTTGCAGGGTGTTCGCTGAACCGGAAAAACCGGGAAATGACAGAGAAATTATTTTTTTTATCGGAATTTTTATAATTTGTTTGCAAAAAAATTTTGACTAAGTATGATTTCAACAGTTTTTGAGTAATTATTTGAATCGTTATCTTTTTCAATTTCGAAAATATTTCACTTAAAAATTTTCCTTTCTAGAATTTAATTTTTAAGCGTACGTTTTAATTAAAATAATTTTAAAATTCAATTTTGAAGACTTTTAAAAATTAGAAGCGTTTTAAATCGACAATTTTTTATATAAAAAATAATTAAAGACTTTTATTAAATTAAAAATGTTTTAGTAAGAAATTTTTAATTAAGAAAAAGAAAGTTTGCTTAATATTTATAAATATTTTACTGTTTATTCAAAATCAGTAATTATAAATCAAATATTAAAAACTGAACCAAAAAAAAAAAAAACTAAAATTTGAGCCTTACTATTTAATTGTTACATTACAAGAAAAAAATACAAGTAAAAGATGTATGATAAATATTTATTTAGAAGATTTTTAAGAATTGTGAAAGGCTTCAAGACGATAAAAAACAATTTCTTAAGATTCCTAGAAAAATTAAAAATCACTTTTTATTTTAAAAATTTATTCTCAACATAATATTTAAAAAGGTTTTCAAAATTTTTTAAATGAATGCGAAAGATTTTAAGAAAATTTTGCAGGATTACAAAAAATTTAGAAGAATTCGAATCCGGTTTTAATGATAAAAGCCTAAAAAAATTTGACGAAAAAAAGTTATCCACTTTCGAGGAAATAGATATGTGTATTGCCTAAGTTGAGGGATTGATACCAAAACTCGTTTTTGACCGCAACTTTCTTAACTCATTTTTGTTCGACGATTTTTTTCATCCGCTTTTTTAATAGGCTCGGATTTCAATAAAGCCTGTAATTTTCAGTTTAAATAAACAACAAAATCGGCATTGGGGCCCTTTAATTTACATTAGTTTTAACATTTTATTGTAGATTTGGCTGCAAATCGTATATGATTTTAAAATTTTCATATACATTTTTTTTAAAGTTCATTATTTTAGTTAAAAACTAATTTTCCTAAAAAAATAAATATTTTGTTAAACACTTTTTTTTTTTGAAAATAAATTTTTTTTAACTACATGTTTGGTTGGACATTTATTTTAAATTGAAATTTTAGTTTTTTGGTTGAAAATTTCTGTATTTCGCCAACTTTTTTGGTAATTTTTTATAATTAGTTTTTTTGTGACTAATTCAACTTTTTGGTTGAAAATTTGTCTGCTTCGTTGACATTAATCTTTCTGATTTAAAATATTTATATCTTCAATAGAAAATCAGTTTGTTCTATTTAAATTTTGTTTTAACTGGAAATTTATCTGTTTTTTTGAAAGTTTCACTATTTTGTTGAAAATTGGTCTTTATGGATAAAATAATCAACTACTGGGTTAAAAGTTATTTTGTTATTGTTAAACACTCATTCTTTTAGATAAAAATTAATTTCTTTGCTTAAAAAATTTAAAATTATATTGTTCAAAATTCGTTTTTTTTTTTGGCTGAGAATCAATATTTTTAACTGAAAATTTAACTATTTCATGCTTGAAAATTCAGTTGATTGATTGAAAATTTCTGTATTTTGTTGAAACTTTGTCTTCCATGACAAAATATTAATCTTCTTGATTTCTAATTCGCCTTTTTAGTTGAAAATTTAACTATAAGGTTAAAATTCCTTTAAAAATTTAAAATTTGGTTAAAACTGCATCGTTTTTTGGTAGAATCTTTTTGTTTGAATGTTTATTTCTTTGACTAAAATTTGTTTTTTAGTTGAAAATGAATCTTTTAAACTGAAAATTGATCTGTTTTGTTAAAAATTTCACAATTTTGTTGAAAATTAGTCTTTATTGTAAAAAAATATCAATACAAAAATTAATTTCTTTGCTTAAAAATTTAACTATATGTTTCAAAATTTGTTTTTTTGTTGATAATCAATTTTTTAACTGAAAATTTATTTATTTCATGTTTGATTAAACATTTATCTTCTTTACTTGAAAATTCAGTTGTTTGGTTGAAAATTTATGTATTTTGTTGAAAATTTGTTTTCTGTGACAAAATATTAATCTTCTTGATTTCTAATTCACCTTTTTAGTTGAAAATTTAACTATTAGGTTCAAATTCCTTTAAAAATTCAAAATTTGGTTAAAACTGCATCGTTTTTGGTACAATATTTTTGTTTGAAAATTTATTTCGTTCACTGGAAATTATTTCTTTTTAATTGAAAATAATTCTTTTTGTTTGAATATTTATTTCTTTGATTGGAAATTTTTTTCCTAATTGACAATGAATCTTTTCAAGTGAAAATTGATCTATTTTGTTTGAAATTAGTCTTCATTGTAAAAAAATCATTTACTGGGCTTAAAAATTATTTTGTTATTATTGAAAATTTATTCTTTTAGTTAAAAATTAATTTCTTTGCTTAAAAATTTAACTGTATTGTTCAAAATTCTTTTTTTTTTGCTGATGATAATTTTTTTTAACTGAAAATTTAACAATTTCATGTCTCGTGAAACATGTATCTTCTTTACCTGAAAATGCAGTTGTTTGAATGAAAATTTGTGTATTTTGTTGAAACTTTGTCTTCTGTGACAGAATATTAATCTTCGTGATTTCTAATTTACCTTTTTTTAGTTGAAAATTTAACCATAAGGTTACAATTCCTTTAAGAATTCAAAATTTGGTTAAAAATTAATTTTTTTCGTAGGAAAATAAATTTTCTTTGGTTAAAAATTTAACTGTAAGGTTAAAATTCCTCTAAAAATTCAAAATTTGGTTAAAACTGCATCGTTTTTGATAGAATCTTTTTGTTTGAAAATTTATTTCTTTCACTGGAAATTATTATTTTTTAATTGAAAATAATTCTTTTTGTTTGAATATTTATTTCTTTGTTTGGATTTTTTTTAAATTGTCAATAAATCTTTGTAACTGAAAATTAGATCTTTTTTCGTGAAAATTTCACAATTTTGTTGAAAATTAAGCTTTACTGTAAGAAAAATCAACTACTGGGTTAAAAATTATTTCGTTATTGTTGAAAATTCATTTTTTTAGTTAAAAATTAATTTCTTTGCTTAAAAATTTAACTATATTCTTTAAAATTCGTTTTTTCTTTGCTGATAATAATTTTTTTTAACGGAAAATTTAACTATTTCATATTTGGTTAAACATTTATCTTATTTACTTGAAAATTCAGGTTTTTGGTAAAAAATTTATTTATTTTTTTAAAACTTTGTCTTCTGTGACAAAATATTAATCTTCTTGATTTCTAATTCGCCTTTTTAGTTGAAAATTTAACTATAAGGTTGTAATTCCTTTAAAAATTAAAAATTTGGTTAAAAATTCATGTTTTTTTTTAATTAATCTTTTTCGTAGAAAATTAATTTCTTTGGTTGAAATAAAACATTTAAAATTAACATTAAAATTTCGGCACTTGTTTAAAACTGCATCGTTTTTGGTAGAATCTTTTTGTTTCAAAATTTATTTCTTTGACTGGAAATTATTATTTTTTAATTGAAAATAATTCTTTTTTGTTTGAATATTTATTTCTTTGACTGGATTTTTTTGTTTTAATTGAAAATGAATCGTTTTAACTGAAAACTTAACTATTTCATTTTTGTTATAAAGTTAATCTTTTTTAGTTGAAAATTCCCTTCCCGTATTTTTTTGGCGTTGAAAATTTAATGATTTTAACAGGAAATTCGTATATTTGAATTAAAAATTCAATTTTTTTGTGACAAAAATGCGTCTTTCTAATTTAAAATTTTGTTTTAGTTGAGAATTCAAGTATTTTGTTGAAAATTCGTATTTTTTTGTTTAATTCGACTGTTTTTTATTGAAAATATTTTGTTAGAAATATTAATTGTTACACTTTGGTTGATAATTAATTTTTTTTATCAAAGATTCATCACTTTGATTGTCGTTTGAAAATTAATTATTTTAACGAGAACGTAATTCTTCTTTTTTTCATTGAAAATTAATCGTTTTGAGTAAGTTTTGGTTTTCACAAATATTTATCTCAATTCAAATAATGCTTAATTGATAGTTGACAATAAAGTTACTTTCCTTATGACAAATTCAAATTTTAATTCAATTTCGGGAAAATTTTGGTTACCCTAAAATTATTTTTTTTATATTTAGCAACTATTAACATCTAAAAATAATGCTTTTAGCATAAATGTGGACTATTATTATATTTTATAAAATTATTATTTCTAGGTGATATTTTTTTGCTTTCTGTGAATGCTTGTTATTCTTGGTTTTTAACTGACTTGGTCAAATTTGTTGATAATTCGAGTTTATGATGCTTCACGTGATGTTTATCAAAAGTCCTAATGAGTCTAAAGATACTTACCTAAAGACCTTTTCTAAACATTTTGTACGAGATCATTTTAAAGTCATTTGTATCTTTTTAAAAGCATCGAAGTAATTAAAAATTTAGAAAGTAAAAACAAGTTCTGTCGAATTCTATTTGAAAAAGGTTGAATATAGAACCGTGCATCTTAAAGCGTTTTTATGGTTTCGTTGGAAACCTTCAAAGCACTCGTTAGAATGTGAACTTATTTAGGGGTCATTTAAATATAACTGCTTATTAATTAACATTGTAGTTTAACTTTCAAACAAGTAGGTGAATTTTCAACCTAAAAAAAAAAGATGAAAAATGAACCAAAAAGGACGAATTTCTCAAAAAAATGTGAATTTTCAACCAAAAAAGGTGAATTTCGAAAAATATAAATATTTTTATAAACTAGTAGAGGAATTTCCTACTAAAAAAGAAGAATGTTCAACACATTACTGAACTATCGAATAAACAGTATTATTCCAAATTGTATAAATTTTTCATTAAAAATGTTATAGTAAAATATTTATTGAGGCGTTTCTTTAGAATTTAATAAAAATTAATTTCCAATTCAAAAAAATTCGATTTCGTACCAAAGTCTTGAATTTTATTAAAAAATTGTTGAATGTTAAAGTCAAAAGACAAATTTTTTGTTATAAAACAGTTGAATTTTTAACTCGAGAATACGAATTTCCAACAAAAATTTTAATTTACATCCAACCAGTTGAATTTTCAACTAAATAGTTAAATTTTCAACTAAATAGTTAAATTTTCAATTAAAAAGTTAATTTTTAACACCAAAAAGGTATTTTCAATTAAAAATGCGAATCTTTAATAAAAAAAATGAACTTTAAGAAAAAAATTCCACTTTTAACCAGAGTTGATTTTGCAACCTATAAAGATAAACAGTCAAATGTTCTACCATTTGATTAATTTTCAAACCAGAATTACGAAATTAAAAAAAAAAGTGTTGAATTATGAAACCAAAATCTAACCATTTTTAACTTGAGAGTTTATTTTTTATTTCATTTTACTTTTGGTTAAAAATTCGTCTTTTTGAGTTGAAAATTTATCTATTTAGTAGAAATTGCATCTTTTTTTGTTAAAAATTCGAACTGTTTGGTTGAAAATTTAACTATTTTGTTTGAAATTTATTTTATTTGTTGAAAATTTATTTTTTAACTGATAAAGAAAAATTTGATAAATACATTTAGAACAAATTCACTCGTCTATTTTTTTTTAAAAGTTCTATTTTCTTTGGTTGAATATTCATTTTTTGTTTGTTTAAAAATTTATGTTTTTGTCGCAAATTTGATTATTTTTTTCATAGAAAATTCACCTTTTGGGTTGAAAATTGAACTATTTCATTGAAAATTTATTTTATTTGGTTGAAAATAATTTTTTTTATTGATAAATAAATAAGAGTTCATAAATCCATTGAGGGCAAATTCACTGGACTATTTTTGGCTAAAAGTCCTATTTGTTTGGTTTAAGATTCGTTTTTTGTTGTTGAAAATTTATATTTTTGATATGAACTTCACCTTTTGGGTTGAAAATTGAACTGTTTCATTAAACGTTTATTTTGTTTTCTTGAAAATATTTTTCTAGTGATAATTTATTTGTATATTTTTGGGTGAAAGCTACACTGTTTTGCAGAAAATTCGTATTTTTTGGCTTGGCTATTCAAGTAATTTGATGCCAAATCTGAATTTTTTTTAGAAATATGAACTGTTATATTTAACTTTAATTTTTTTGTTAAAGATTTATCATTAGTTGAAAATGAAACTTTTTTATTGAAAATGAAACTTTTTTGTTGAAAATTTAATATTTTCTTCTTTGAAAATTAATTGTTTTAACTGAAAAATTAATTTTGCCATTTTTCATTCAAAATGTATCTTTCTTAATTGAAAACATAATGATTTGGTTTTATCTTACATCATTTTTATTGATGATCTTTTATCCAATTATGTATCATTGCTGTTACTGGCAGTGTTTAACTAAATTTAGAAACAATTTGTTAAAAAAAAAAAAAGATTTTCTCCCCACAAAATTTTTTTTTTTCCCCCCCCCCCCCCCCCCTCAAGTCAAGAAAACTGTTGCCCTTTTATCCGAAACAGGTTAATTTTTAATCAAATTGTTGTGTTTTTAACAAAGTCAATCAGTTTTCAACAATATGCGTAGATTTTCAACTAAATGCTTGAATTTTTAGCAAAGTCGTTTAACTTT
Source organism: Druon quercuslanigerum (assembly GCA_010014905.2). NCBI lineage: Eukaryota > Metazoa > Arthropoda > Insecta > Hymenoptera > Cynipidae > Druon > Druon quercuslanigerum. The sequence goes on along the minus strand of JAAAKG020012092.1, from coordinate 6,481 downwards.
CAACCAAATTATTGCAATTTTTACCAAGATAAAAATTTTTAAAAGTAGTTAAACTTTCAACCAATTATTTAGTTCATTTTTCTACCAGAAAAGTAGAATTTTCAACAGAAAACATCAATTTTTAAGCAAAAATGGAATAGTTACATTTTTAGCTGAAAAAATTAATAATCACCTCAGGATTTTTCTCTACCATAAACAAAACAACTAATTTTTAGTAAAGTAGCTAAAGCCTCAACCAAAAAGATGATTTTTTAAAACTAAGAATATGAATCGTTAACAACAACAAAAATGTTTTTTTTTTACAAAGTAGTTCAACTTTCAACTAAGTAGTAAAATTTTATCAAAACTTATTTTTATTTAAAAACAAATCAGTTGTATTCATCGAAAAACCCGAAGTTTTAACAAAATAGTTGAATTCTGAACCAATACAGATTAATTTTTAAATAAATAGTTGCTATTTAATGAAAAAGATCAAATTTCAATCCTACAAGATGAATTTCAACAAAAAAGATTGTTGAATCTGGAAAGGCAGAACAAAAAAGCAAAAAAAATTACTTCTTAACTAAAAGAATGAATCTTCAACACAAAAAAATGCATTTTTAACTTATTAGTTGATTTTTGTAATCCAAGAAATCAATTTTAAACACAATAGATGAATTTTCAAACAAAAAGTTAAATTTTCAACCAAATAGCTGAATTTTCAAATTAAGAAGATTAGGAGATTTTAATTTTCAGATAAAAAAATATAGTTTTTAATAAAAAGAACCAAATTTTCAGCAAAAGAATTAAATTGTTAAGCAAAATATTGATTTTTATATAAAACAATGAATCTTCAGGAACAAATAACTTTTAAAACAGTAGTTGAATTTTTTCACCCAAAAGATTAATTAATTCTCAATAAAAGAGTTAATATTTCAACTGAAAAAGATCAATTTTCAAACAAATAGCTTAATTTTAAACTAAAAAATATCACTTTTCAATAAAAAATAGAATAGTTAAATATTCAGTTAAAAAATTATTCTTACACAAAAAAAAACAGATTTATTTTTTAAACAAATTTGATTTAACCTTAAACCAAATAGATACATTTTCAACCAAATAGCTGATTTTTAAAATGAGGAATACAATGATATTTAAATTTTCAGTTTAAAAAATATAGTTTTTAATAAAAAGAACCAAATTTTCAGCAAAATTATTAAATTGTAAAGCAAAAGATTAATTTCTATATAAAACAATGAATCTTCAATAACAAATAATTTTTAGCACAGTAGTTTAATTTTTTACCCAAAAAAGACTAATTTTCAACAAAATAAAGGAATTTGAACAAAATGGTGAAATTTTGATCCAAAAAGATGAATTTTCAACAAAAAAGAGAATAGTTATATTTTTAGTTAACAAAATCTAATTTACAATTAAAAAATGGTTAGTCAAAGAAAGAAATTTTCAACCAAAAAGATTAATTGTTAACAAAGTACCTAAATATTTAACCGAATGTAGAATTTTTAAAGGAATTTTAACCTAATAAGTAAATTTTCAACCATAGAAATAAATTTTCGACCAAAAAAATTAATTTTCCACCAAATAATACTAAATTTTAACAAAATATACGAATTTTTAACCAAATTCTGAATTTTTTTAAAGAACTTACTAAAAGAAATAATTTTTAACTAAAACTCAGATAAACTGCAAAATTCAGAATATTTAACATTCATAAATTATAGAGTTTAAAGATTTAGATTAAGTTCCAAAAGTATAAATCCATGTAAACATTTTAAATACTCTAAATTGTTTGCATTAACAAATGCAAATTTTTAACCAAATAGTTCAATTTTAAACAAAAAAAGATCCATTTTCAAACAAAAATTGAATAGAAAAATCGTTTTTATCAACGAAGACGAAATTTATTGAAAATACATGAATTTTAAATGAAAAAGATAAATTGTCAAATAACAATTGAATGATTACATTTTCAGTTAAAAAATGCATTTTTAAATCTTTAACTAAAATAATTGAATTTTGTCCCAAAAAGATTAATTTTTAACCAAAAAGATTAATTTCTACCAAAGACGACGAATTTTCAACTAAAAAATGACAATTTTTACAAAAAAATTGAATAACTACATTTTAGTCACAATGAATGATTGACCAAAGTGATAAATTTTTAATTTTCAGTTTAAAGAAATATCCGTTACAACCAAAAAACGTCTAAAGAGCCAAAGAAAATACAAGTTTTTAATCAAAAAGCTCATTCTTCCAGTAATTTGTAATAAAAACGATGAATCTTTAACCAAAAAAATTCATTATTAATAAAAGATTTTTAGCATTCAACCAAATAATTTTATTTCCAACCTAAAAGATGAATTTTCAACTCAAAAAATTAATTTTCAACGAAAAATGTAAGTTAAATTTTTAGTTAAAAAGTTAAGTTTCAATTCAAAAAACGAAATTTCAACAGAGTAGTTAAATTTTTATCCATTAAAATGAATTTCGAACAAATTATGTAATTAAGAATCTTTAAGAACAGAAAAATCGATTTCTCACAAAGTAGTTCAACTTTCAATAGGGTTTTAAAATTAAGATTGTGAATCCTCAACAAAAAAGTAAATTAATTTTTGATAAAATACATGAATTTTTAACCAACGAGATGAGTTCTTGACGAAAAATGTAATAGTTGATATTTCAACAGAAACATACTTTTATTGTAATAAAATTAAAATTAATTAAAAAGACCAATTTTAAACAAAGCAATGGACTTTTTAACTGTAAAGGATACTTTCTTACAAAATCGTTTTTAATTTTCAACTTCTTTCAAACAAACTGTTGAATATTAGTTTTTTTTGTTGTTGAAAATTTATATTTTTGATTGAAAATTCACCTTTTGGATTGAAAATTGAACTATTTCATTGAAAGTTCATTTTATTTGCTTGAAAATATTTTTTTAGTGAAAATTTATTTGTCTATTTTTGGTATTTTTTGACTTGGAAATTCAACTAATTTGATGAAAATTCTTATTTTTTCTTAGAAATATCAACTGTTATACCTACCTTACATTTTTTGATGAAGATTTATCAGTAGTTGAAAATAAAACTATTTTGTTGAAAATTTCATATTTTCTTGTTTGAAAATTAATTATTTTAACTGAAAATTTATTTTTTCAATTTTTTTATCAAAATGTATCTTTATGTTTATCTTAAAATTTTAAATAATGAAAGGAAATTGTAAGATTGTAATATAATATAATTATAATTGAATTGAATTGTAATTGATATTTTATTTAACTAATTATTTATATTCCATAAATGATATTGGGATGAAACCTTTTTTGCTTTCATACGACATTAAGTAAAAATAATTTGTGAAATAAAATCGGAGAACCGAGCATTTATTGTTCTATTTTAAAATTGTTTAATTTGTAAGAGAAATTGTTAAATTTTTATGTATAAATAATAATTGTACAGTAATTATTTGTAAAAAAAATTTAATTATTTTTAAGAAATATTTAGAAGTTTTTAAAAGATTCAAAATTAATTTAAAATTTAAACGAAGTCTGTTAACATTTTTTTAAATAAGTAGAATTTTTCCTTGCAATTTTGAGAAAAACCTGCTAATTTCAACAGCAATCCTTAAAATCTTCCAGGGTCTTTTTTACAATTTTGGAAATCTATTAAAACCTTTTTAAATATTCTGTTAAAATAATTTTTCAAAATGAAAAATCATTTTTATTTTCTTAGGAATATTAAGAAAATGTTTTTCTTCTTTTGGAACCTTTCACCATTCTTAAAAACCTTCTACATTTTTTTTATTTTTGAAATATGCAAAAATCTACATTTTGTTTTAAATTGTTTTGTGGGTATTTGCAACGAAATTTTAGTACGAATAGCCGAATTTTATGCATACGAACGCTTAGTGCAAATTATATTTAAAAATCATTTAAAATGTTTAAAATTAAATTTTTTAATGCGCAGGATTTTCTACATGTTGTAGAACAAATGTAATTAATTTTAAAAGTTATTCACAAGTTTTGAAAAAATTAAAAAAATATTTTTAAATTTGAACAAAATTAAAACAACTTTTACATTTCTCAAGATTTTGAAATAAAACATTAAAGCTTGTCAAGCATGCCTAAATTATTTAAAATGAAAATAATTTAACTTTTAATTCAAGAACATTTATGTTGAAAAAAATGTAAATTTGTAAGTTTTTAATGTTTCTAGCCTAAAATAACTTAATAATATAATTTTTAAAATGTTTAAAGTTCATTGATTAATTATTTAATTTATAAATTGTTAACATGGATTTATACTTTTGGAACTTAATCTAAATTTTGGAACTCTATAATTTATGAATGTTGAAAATTCTGAATTTTACATTTATCTGCATTTTATTTAAACTTTAAAAACTTGAATATTATAAGTCGGAAATTTTTTGTTGAAAATTTATATTTTTCATAGGAAATTCACCTTTTTGATTAAAAATTGAACTATTTCATTAAAATTTTATATTTTTTGCTTGAAACTGTTTTTTAGTGAAAATTTATTTGTCTATTTTTGGTTGAAAGCTAAACTGTTTTGCAGAAAATTCGTATTTTTTGGTTTGGGAATTAAACTAATTTGATGAAAATTCGTATTATTTCCTAGAAATATCAACTGTTATACTTAACTTTGATTTTTGTTGTCAAAGATTTATCAATAGTTGAAAATCAAACTATTTTGTTGAAAATTTCATATTTTCTTGTTTGAAAATTAATTGTTTTAACTGAAAAATTAATTATGCCATTTTTGGTTCAAAGTGTATCTTTCTTAGTTGAAAACTTAATTATTGGGTTGAAAATTAATATATTTTTATGTTTTTCTTACATAATTTTTATTTTTTTATTGCCATTGTTGATCTCGTAGGTGTAAGGTTATTTTTGCAATTAATAGAAAAATGTAGATAGGTCACGGAAAATGAAAAATGAGTCAGTAAAAGTCAGGGAATCTCGAAATTGGGATTTTGAACCTAAAGTTTAAATAATTAAAAAAAAATAATTTAAAGAAAATTGTAACTTTTCCCTGAACAAAAAGACTTGATATTTAATTTAACTAATTACTAATTAATGAAAATAATTTGTGAAAACTAAATTAAATCGCTAAAAAAACATTTCCAATTAGAGTTTTTGTTTAAATAAATAAGTTAAATTTTTATTGATTGTTTGTGATAAGATTGAGGTTTTGATTCCAGGTTGGAGCAGAAGACAATAATCACTGCATCTGGTACGGACAATGTTACCAGGATAGTATTCACATGAAAAATTGCCCCTATACGGGGCCTGCGAAGCCCCTCGACATGGACGGACAGAAACTTTTGAAAAAGCACTGTCCTCACATGCTGAAAGATTCTTACGAGGGGTTAACAAACACGTGTTGCGACACGAAACAACTGCAGACTCTGGATACCAATATTAATTTGGCAGCCAATTTTCTCAAGAGGTGTCCCAGCTGCCTCGACAATTTGGTGAAACACTTTTGTGAATTTACCTGTAGTCCACACCAAGCTACATTCATCAATGTTACGGACGTCAAATATGATGACAAAACAAGTAAGTTATAATTGACCTTACATTGAAACTGATACCCTTTTTTTAAACTAAAAATTTGAATATTATTCCAGTTGAATATTTCATTGTTTTAATTAAAAATTCATCTCTTTGATCAATCATTCGTTGTGACTAAAATGTAGTTATTTAATTTTTTGGTAAAAATGGTAATTTTTTAGTTAAAAATTTGTCTTCTTTTGTAAAAAGTTAATCTTATTGGTTAAAAATTAATCTTTTTGGGAAAACATTCAATTATTTTAGTTAAAGATTCAAAACTTTCAATTAAAAATTCATTTTTTTTGTTTAAAATTCCATTATTCCAGTTAAATATTTAAATTTTATTTAAAAATGCATTACTTTGTTTTTAAAAGTGCAACTTGCACTATTGTGTTGAAAATTTGTTTCTTGTTTTTTTTTGTTATTGAAAATTAATTTTCCTACTTAAAATATAACTATTTAATATTTGGATGAAAAATTATTTTTTGTTGAAAATTCAACTATTTAAGTTGACGAGTCATTATTTTAGTTGAAAATTCGTAGCTTTTGTTGAAAATGCATTTTTTAACTGAAAATGTAACTATTTAATTGTTGTTTGACAATTTATCTTTTTAATTTAAAATTCACGTATTGACCTTTTCTACTTATAAATTCAATAATCTGGATAGAAATTTGTCATTTTATTTGAAAATGCAACTATTTCTGTGAAAATTCCAGTATTTTGTTACCGTTTTCTGTGAAAATTATTCTTATGGTTTAAAAATTCTTCTTTTTGGTTACAAATTTAAGTATTTCAGTTAAATATTTATCATTTTAGTTGAAACTGACACTTTTTTTAACTGAAAATTTAAATATGACTCCAGTTGAATATTTCATAATTTTAATTAAAAATTCATCTCTTTGGTCAAT
>JAAAKG020012081.1:0-20927 GCA_010014905.2 Druon quercuslanigerum | reverse complement strand
AACCTGAAAATTGTAGTAAAAGACAAATTTCACTGTGTTCGTCAGGTTACTGTAACCAGGAATTTCTCTCTGTGTAGTTTTTTCTATATGATGCTACTTGTATTTTTCTTCTATATACGGTCTTTGTGAGATAAAACATCTGTTTTATTATTAAATTTGAAATTTAGACATTAAATCCGTGTCTAACTTTTAATTTGTTTACAAATACTATAAATTCAGTTTCTTATGGTTATGGTGGCAAAATATTTTAGTGTCCTTACAAATGCAGATCTTCAATTATCGATTATGTTAAGAGAATAAGATCTAATGTCATTAAATAACAAAAATTATTCGGTTATGTTCATTCTTAATACTGATGGGTTGATCATTCCAATTTAGAGTTTACGCCAGATATTAAAATTTCTAAAGATTTAATAGAATATTATTTTACTTCTGGACTAAAAAAGAAGATTTGCCGAAGGGGTGCGATTGAGGATAACGTGTAGAGTTTCACATTAGTTCTTAAAAAATTGAAATATGTTTTTTTTGCCAGTTCTATATTACTTATTGTAGCTTAAACAATATCCTTTTTATTAATGCTATTAATACCAAAGAAGTTTATTGTTCTGCTTTGTATAGTGAAACCGCAGGGAGAAAATGGTGACAGTAAACAAAGAATAAGTAAAAATAGAATGAGTAAGTGAAGTGGAAAGTGTCGTCGATGCAGGGAGGTTAAATAGGGAGAATGCGGGATAAAGAAGAGCTTTGTTACACAAAATTACTTAATTAAAAACTCAGAGTTATATATATATATATATATAATACTTAAGTAAGAATAATGCCTTCCGTTTTCCAGAGGAAGTGGAATCTTTTTCTCTTTATTTTTTCTTCTTTTAGCTTTTACCGTCCTCGCCTCTTCAAGCTTAATCAGAAAAAAAGGTCTAGGTTAAATCCAAACTTTCATACTCTAAAATGCTCCACCTAAAGTCGAAAAGCTTTCCGTCAGTGTGTGGGTTGGATTGAAAGAAACAAAGAGATATTTTACTCGCTTTAAAGTCTTCTTAAAAGGAACCTTTTTGATTCTCTGGAATTTTAGTGATCCTTGAAATTGAAGCCGTTGAATTATAATAAGAGACTTCGCACTCTTTCCCCTATTTCCCTCTTTTCCCATTTTTAAAGCATTCCTCTTTCTTCCTCTGGTTTTAAGGAATTTTCCTTTTTATCGTTTTTTCATCTAAATGAAAACTTTGTCTAGAAATTTTAAATTTTAACCATTTGGTTGTAAATCTAAAGTCACATTTTTGACTATGATGTCTTAATCTAGCTTGCAGTGAAATTTTACTGATTAAGAATGAGTCTTCACTAATTCGATTTTATCAAGTCGCCCAGTTGTGTAAGTAAAGTTGAATTAATTTGTACCTTCTACGAAATAGGACACACTTCTGGTTCCATAATTGTACTTACTCTGACATATAAATAACTTTCGTTTTCGACTCTCTGTTTCAAAGTAGGTCAGAATATTGTACTAAGTGAACAGTTACGTGGTACGAGTAACTCGTGAACGTTAGTAGTACACAGAACGTGTTGATAATATTGGATGAGTTGTGCAGATAGAAAAAAATCGACCTCGACCGAAATTAGTCGCTGTTACTTTCCCTTGCAATGGACTCATATTCTGCAAGCAACAAATTCAATTCTGCTCTGCTCTTATCTTCGTCCTTAACCCACACCGTCACAAAAAATGTAATTCTTAAACCACTTGATGGGTATTCTCCTGGCATGTAGCACGTGCCAATTTAGCAAAGCGTTATTCTTCGTGCCAATCCATATACATATGTAGACGTAGTATGTATACATATATATATATCTACTTTAAAACATTATGAGAGGAACTTGTTCTTTGTGAGTCACATGGAAACAAAATTTTAATTTTTTAATAAAAAAACAGCGTCAAAACGTACTGAAGGCAGATTTAACGAGAGTTGGTTCTTATTAAACAATCGAAATAATGAAAGAAATTCACATGTTTCTTTCGTTTTGATATTGATAGTTTTTTCTGTGCAGTGCTTTTCATAATTATCATGAATCGCGTCTAAATAACCTAGATCATCAGAAACAAAAATTTTATTCTAAAACCACTTGGTGTGTCTTCCCCTGGCATGAGTCAGGGGATACCCTGTCACATACCAGGAATTTCGGTTTTCATAAATTTATGCATATTGCATACATTTTCTATAAATTATAAATTTCTATACATTAAATGCATTACTTGACAGTATAATGCATTTACACAAGCTTGCTTGGACATATTACTAAAGTGTCAAAACCACTACTTATAAAGAGATAATTAAATCTGCCCTACGTTTATCTTAAAACGAAATTTAATTTACTTGAGGCTCTATCGGCTCTATCATTCTCATTAAAATAGTCACACTTTACGATCAATTTTATTATGCTTATGATAAAGATTTTTTAATAATTATTTACATTTTTTAGTTTTTTTAGCGTTTTGGACCAAAAATTAGTATTTAAAAACACGACAAATTTTTAGTTCTATTTTTTTTCATGTTTTCGAATTGAAAATTTAACATATTTGTGGAAAACTTACCCTTCGGAATTTAAAATTCAAGCATTTGTTTGACATTTTTTTCTTTATTGTTTGAAAATTCTTCCTTTGTTGAAAGTTGAACTATTTTGTCAAAATCATTTTTTTGTTGAAAATTTATTATTTTACTACAAAATTCATCATTTTGGTTAACAATTAAACTATTTTGTTTAAAATTGCTTTTTTTTTAATTTAACTGTTTTTTCAATCATTCAGTTTTTAATTGGAAATGGATTATTTTAGTTAGAAATTTACTTCTTGCATTTCAAATTTAAATATTTTGATGAAAGTTTATTGTTTTTTTTTGTACAAACGAAGTTTTTTAAAAATTGATCTTTTTTGTTGAAAATGTAACTATTCGATTATTGATTCATATTTTTTATTTAAAATCCAACTACTTGGTTGATAGTTGAACTTCTTTGTTAAAAATTAATTTTTTTGTTGGAGATTTACCTATTTGGTCTTTTGTTAGAATATTAATCTTTTTGCTGCAAATTTCATCTTTTTTTTTGTTTATAAATGCATCTGTATCATTGAAAATTAATCTATCTCCTTAAAGTTGTTTAACTATTTTGTTGAAAATTCGACTTTTTTGGTCGAAATAAAACTGTTCTTAATTTTGGCTGAAAGTTCAACTAACTGATTAAAAGTGGAACTTTTTTTGATAAAAATTCATTTGTTTGGTTGATGATTTATAATTTTAAATATCAATTTTCATCAGTTCTAAGAGATTGTATGCCTGCTCTCCTTTTCTGTTATTTTAGAAATTAAATACTCTGAAATTCAATAATTTTATATTTTAATTTAAAAATTGTCTGAAACAAAATATAATAGTCACGCGCATGTTTGTTCTCTATTCCAAAAAATAATTAAGTACAATGCGCTTTTCAATCATAAATTGCTTGAATAATAATGTATTTCATCGAATTAGAATAAAATAAGAAAAATAATGTGACAGAAAGCAAACCTTAACGATAAAGTTTTGACTTTTACATTCAACGAAAATAAATTATTTACAATTTTTCATTAAAAATTTCCACATTAGGATGCTACCACACGAGTCCTGTTTTCAGTATTGTCCTTTTTGTTAAAACCTAATTCGTAGTTCCTGTTACAGAGAGATTTCCCTTGTGGTCTTGAAGGTAAAACTCGTGTTATTAGATGCAGGGCACCTGCACCTGCAGGCGTTTGCTTAGAAACAGAGAATTCCAACATAGTGCTTGATTAGTCTCTTTGATCCGTTTAAAGCCGAAGAAACTTTATTTCTATATAGTCTGACTTCTACATTGAAAAAGCATAAACAGCAATTTCAGTGTATGACACTATGAGAAATTTTTGTAGGAATTTTCAGAGACGTGTCACTAAATTTTATGCAGAAACCGTTTCCAAATTTTCCTATACAGGAACAGAAATTTGAGGAGCAGTAACTGCATAAATTGGCCACATGTTTCTGAACATTCTTTTACAGTTTAATTATTTTCAGTTACTGTAACTCAAAATTTTAAGGGTTTGTATCTTAGTTGTTTCGGAATTTTCCGAACATTTTTAATATTGTACTTATACTGAATACAAGTTTCTACTCAAAATAAAAATAAAAATTAATGAAACAATTAGGATTGTATTTCAGTGAATTCAGATGGTAATTCGGAAAAATAAATATGAGGAAAAATTGAATTGGAACATTCATGTGTCTCTTTTACTTATAGAGCCAATGTAAAAAATAAGCAATATCTTGAATAAACTTTGTGCAGTATTGTCTCAGAAAGAGTACGATTTAAAAATTGTAGCCACAATTGGAAATTTTCCATTTCGTTTCTAGGATAGATATTCGGTCTGGAGTCGTTTCATATTGCAAAAATATAGAAGATACGAGTCTGATAACTGGTAACGAGAGATAACTGGAGACAATATAGATGGTAACCAGTTTGTACCTGAACATATGCAGTTTTTGTATAGAAATTTTTATATATACGTGAACATATTGCATGCATGTATAATATAAGGTTAGCTTCATAAGCCACGTATTATCATACATATTGCTGCTTCTGAGTGCGCCATACGCCTTCACACTTTTTAGTATTCTTAAACTAAAATCTTGGTGCAGTTTGTTCCAATCTCGTTATTTCAAAGAATCTTTTGTGTGTTTCTCTAAATTTTTACTCGAACAATCTTTTCGCTTTACCAGGGGTGTAGGTAGTTCATAAAAGAACGTCGAAGTCAGGAAAAAGTCAGGGAGGTTTATTGGACAGAGAAAGTTAGGGAAAAGTTAAGGATTTGGAAATAAATCTTGTAAAAAGTCAGGGAAATTCAATAGTAGGAACTTTAAATAACTGTCAAGGATGATAAATTTGAAGTTTATTAACTTTAATTCGAATCTTTTTTATTCCATTTATGAAAGATTTTATGCTACAAATGTTACAGAATTAATATTCGGTTCTTTGAATATTATTGATGATGGAAAATAAAAAATTGGCCAGGGAAAAATTAGAGAAAAATAAAAAATATTATTCGTTTGTTTAAAAATTCAACAGTTTTTTTAAGTTAACATTCTACTAAAATCTTTCTTGGTAAAAAGTTCTACTATTTTGAGAAAAATTCTTCTGTTTTTGTTGAAAAGTTGAAAAGTACTTTTATTTTTTTGGTTGAAGATTTATCTTTTTATTTGGGAACATAACTATTTGATTGAAAATTCGTTTTTTGTTTGTTTGTTTATTTACAATTCATTTTTTAAACTGAAAATGAAAATTTTCCATTTATGGTTGAAAATGAATCTCCAGTTTAAAACTCGTATTTTTGTGGTGAAAAACTAATCTTTTTGGTTTGAAATTTTCTTTTTGTTAGTAAACAATTCAATTATTTGGTTGAAAATTAACTTTTTTGTTGAAAAATCTCTTCTTTGGGTTAAAAATTTAACTGTTTTACAGAATTTTTCTTTCAAGAAAGCCTTATTTATTGAAATGTTTTTCTTTTTATTTAGAAAATTCATGACTTTGGTTAAAAATTTAAATATTTTGTTGAAAGTGCGTTTCTTCGCTGTTAATAGTTCATTCTTTTTAAAATTTGACTTTTTCATTTTTTGCTGATAATTAAAATTCTTGCTTAAAAATGATTCTTTTTGTTTTACAATTCATCTCTTTTTGTTAAAATATCGACTGTTTAAATGCTTGTTTAAAAATACAACTGTGTTTGGTTGCAGTTTAATCTTTTTTTAATTAAAACTTCGACTTTATTCTTTCTTGATGGAAAAAATATTATGATTTATTATTTTAGTTGAAAATTATCTTCTTGGTTCAAAATTCGTCTTCTTGTTTGAAAATTCCTCTTTGCGGGTTAAAAATTTAATTATTTTATTAAAAATTTTTTTTTCTGTTGATCGACAATTCAACTTTTATATAGAAAACTTGTCCTATTGGATTAAAAATTCATCCTTTATGGTCAAAATACTTTTTTTATTAAAGAAATAAATTCAGTAAGGGGATTTTGAAAATAACATTTTGTGGCCACCCTGGCTTTACAAACACAAACTCTGATAATATAAGTTTCTTATTATTTCAGACTATTATTTAAAAGAGTTATATTTTTAATTAAAAGATATTTCCAGATAAATCTAAGATTTGAATTTAATGCAGTCTTTTCAACAATGGAAAGATATTTACATAAAAAAATGTACTGACTTTAAGAGTACAATTTCATCACTTTATTATTATATATTTTCAAACATTTCAAGCATAAATAAAATTTTCAAATGTCCACTTCAAGGTTTCACTTTATGTCCACTAACATTTTTATGTCCTGAAATTATGGCCTGATTTTATCTTTTCATTCCAGTGAATATAGTTTACTTAGAAAAATTACTTTGTTTTTCATAAATCATATTTTAATTGTTTTTTAGAATAATGGATCAAAGTTTGTGCAATAAGTAAGTAACGAGATTAATTTTTTATGAAGCAATCGCGCTGCTTCGCAGACTCTACACACTGGGTAAAAGAAAAAGAGTCATTTCGCGATGCAATGTCAGCTGGATTCCAATACTTTGCTTAACTTTAGTTTCCGCCGAAACCTGCTGACGGTCATGAAGCTATGATCAAAAGTACAGACTCGACCAATTCAAATAATTATTAATTTTTTCACAAAAATCTTTAAATATTATTCGCTTCATTTCCTAGAATTATCCGTTTTTATATTTTTTTAGTGTCATCAATCGCGCGCTATGCGCGCTCGTAGTTTATATATTTTTAGGGAAAAAACATTTTTAATACAAAGTAAAAATTACTGTTCGTTTTTTACGTTTATTAGCATATTTGTTTTTTAATTTACACAAAATATATAGATATAAATTGTATGTTATATATAATTTTGTATTAACTTATTACATATTAAATAGTTGTATCCCTAATCTAGATGATTATTTTTCAGCAAGTTGCACTTTGAAACTAAAACCATGACATTTTTACTCAAGTAGACAAATTTGTTATAAAATAGTTTTATTTTTAACCCAAATATATGCATTTTTAACGAAAGAGTAGAATTCCTAACTACAATTTTGAATCTTTAAAGAAAAAAGTTAAACAAAGTAGTTCTGATTTTAACCAACTAGTCGAATTTTCAACCCAAAACGATGTGTTCTCAACAAAAAATTTGATAGTTCATATTTTTTGCATATGTTTGAAATTTTTGAAATGCTTAAACATATTCTCTTAAAATCTTTTTAAAATAAAAAATCACTTAAACTTTTTCCAGGAAGTCTAGGACATTTTTTCTTATCTTGAAATCATTCGAAATCCATAAGAAGCTTCTAGATTTTTTGCACAATTTTGCATTACAACATTCACTGGAAAGTTTTCGAATATCCGAAAAAAATCTTCTACTATTCACAAAGATGTTCAGATTTAGTTCCTAAAACAGGGGTGAATTAAATAGGAACTAAACCTTAGAAAATAATTCTGCAAAATCCGCAAAAAGTTGGGAAAATCTCAGGTATCTAAAAAAATTGAAACTCAAGAAAATTGAAAAATTCTGTTAACAAGAATTTTTTACAACATTTTTTCCAGAATTTGTTTTCAACCCACCCTACCACATTTAAGATGTAACTCAGTCTTTTACTTTCTTTCAGAACCACTCCTAGGCTATTTTTTGCAACCCGAAAATACGCCTTAAAACAACAAATTCCAAGTTAGCAAGCTTTTAGCGCTTCTCTCTATCACCATTTTCTGTTCCACAGTTTCGTATTTCGTAAAAGAAAAAAAAGGTTCGGGGCCCTTAAGTGCTATCGATTCTCTTTTCTGGTTTCATTGAGTTTCCTCCTTGATTTTTCCAGTAAATGGATTACCTAAAGTCTAGTTCATGAGGCATCAGCAATATGAACCAAATACTGTCAGAAACTTTAACGGATGACAAAGACACGCACGAGGACTGGATATGATGGAACAAACGTACAAGTGTCTGGAACATAACATCCAGATACGTCGAATTTTCTCTAATTTTGAAGGATTGACAACATTTTTAAAGAAATATTCTGAGAAACCCGGAAATTAGCCTGAAATTTTAGGATTAGATAGGCAGGGGGTTCTGGACCACGAAACCTACCTTACCCATTAAAGTTTCTAGAATGTTCTCGAAAAGGTTCCGATGACATCATAAAGTTATATAGCTCAAGTTCATCTCTCACATCTATCTTTGGTCTTATTGCGATAGAGAATTTGTCTAATTATTTACGAATGATCTCGAATGGATTTATCAGGCTTTGTTTGACTATTTCTCATATATAGCAATCTTCTTATTAGCCAAAGCAAAACATTCTCAAATAGTATAATTGATGGTTTCCTTTTTATGTCCCTATCTGATTTCTTTTTATATTTTTGATATTTTTGAGATACAGAATTTGTCTGATTATTGACGAATCATGTTGAATGGACTTATGTTTTGTTTTCTTGACCCTTATATACAGGATTCTTCTTATTTTCCCAAGCAAATTAGCCTCAAATAGTATAACTAAATTTCTTATCCATCAGATGTCTATTGATCTGTCGGATTGACCACCTCCAAGAGTTTCCCAAATACAATACTTTAAGGCTATGGAACGAAATTTATGGAGGCTTTGGAACCTCAATCCTTCTATAAATATTGAGCACGCTCCTGGATTTATAGTGGTGCGGTCAAAAGGTGGCCATCCCCTAACCATAGGCTAGGTCTTTACAGGGTCGAAGATTGCAGAATCACGACCCTCTTATTCTCGAAAGGGTAACTAATTAATGTATTGTTTCGATGGTTGCGGTTTGTGGAAAATCTGCATCCGTTGAATATGCATCGCATTCTCTGTCGCGATGGCTGGTCTATGAATATTGACCTCCCTCTTCCAACTTCCTCTCAAAGGTGACAAGTTTCTTCCCTATGTACAAGCAATAAACATACACTTGTCGCACATATGTATACTAATGAGAAAGTTTGAATGAAATTTAAATTGTTCTTTAAACTATTTACTGACTTTTACTTTCAATGGTCTTTAGCAAGATCTCTCTATTTTAAATGTTCTGTTTTCAAGTGTAGCGCAAGTTTTTGATGATAATAGAAAAAATAAATATCTGTCTAAACGACTGTCTTGAGATAAATTTTTAGTTCGGTTAGTATTTCTATTTATACTCATTTACAACTTCTGCGTATGTACAAATTTACTCAAGTCTGCTACGTCTCGAGAGAATAGGTACATGGTCACTGAAACGAAACGAAATTCAAAACAACTTCTGTTTTTTATCGAGTTCCAAATTACAGAACGTAAGCCTTTTAGTTGAATTTTCTTTTTTCAAGAATTTAAGGGTTGGACACTGATCTCTGATATTAAATAATTTTTATTGAAAAGTTGAAAATTTTTTGATTTTTAATTTAAATTTTTCAAAGTTGCGCAATTAGAAACGAAAAGCTTTCAATCCTTTAATTATTGTTTTTCAAAATAATAAAAATCAAATCGTTTCGTATTCAAAATTTGAATCAACGCTGTTATTTTATTGTTCACAATTGAAGAACTTGCAATTGCAAATCTGAGAAACGGAATAAGTTTTAACTTTAAATCTTCAAAACCGAACTGTTCCAAAAAAAGCATTCAAAATTTCATAATTTTTTATATACACATTGAATATTGAAGAGTGCTCAATTCCAAATATTGAAAATTCAAATTCAAATCATCAAACTCGTCACAATTTAAGAATTTTTATTTGCTTATCCGTAGAACTTAAATTTTGAAAGTTTTAGAATTGATAACTTCACTTTCGATAATTTTTTTGCTTTATATTAAAAATTTCTTTAATTTGGAAGATCTAGAATTAAAAACTTGACTTCTGATTGTCGAATTCATCAAAATCACACAAATAAATTTTGTTTTCTAATACGCCCTAAAAATTAAAGTGATTTCAATTTGTAAGTCGTTAAAATTAAATAATTTGTATCGCAAAATGTTCACATTGAAGGTGTTTTAATTGTAAATCTTCTAAATTAAACTACTACAAAAAATGTTTCAAATTACAAACCGTTAATCTAATAATTTTTTAAATTGAATAATTTGCAATTCTGTATTTTCATAATTCAAGAATTTTTCATTTTAACTCTTAAAAATTGGAAATCTTTTAATTCTAATTTTTTGAAAATTGAAGTACTTTTATTTGCAGATCCCTAAAGTCAAAGATTTTTCAGTTGGAAATTTATTTATTTATAAATAATGTTTAGAAGTAAACCCTTAAAATTTAAGAGAGTTTAATTTTAAAAATTTCGGAATACAAAATTATGCAAGTTTTAAGCTTAGCAGTTAAAAAATCTTTAATTTTTATGATTTACATCTTAAAATTTCTTCAATTTTGAAGATTATTAGAACGAAAAGTTCAATTATGAATCTTCAAAATTAAATTATAAATTTTTTGTCAATTACTTGATTTTAAATTTTATGCATTATGAACTAAAGGATATTTAATTACAATTTTTTAAGATAGACATCTTCAAAATTGATCAGTGGCGAAAGTGGAGGAAATTTCAATATAGAAATTCTTAGCGTTTGAAAAATTTTCAGTGGTTATTTTTCAGTTTGACGAATTTTGTTTGCCTTCATTGTAAAATTGTGTAATTTTGATTACGTATTTCAGTAGATTCTGTTTGATAACGTTCAATCTGAATGATCTTGTTTAAAGATCTCGAATTAAAAATCGTTCATTGTTGATGAATTCAACAATCCTTTGGTTCAACCATACATTTTTTCATCCATATCCAAGAAAATAGTTTTTTCAAGAAAGAATTTTTCAATAAATATTATTTAATTTTGAATACTAAGGTTTCCATTTTTGGTTAATTTGTTAATTTGTCGATTGTGCATATAAGGATAATTTTAAAAGACGACATAATCTGATTTACGTACGAGTATGTCTCGATAAGGCTCTATGGTTAGCGACTACATGCCACCTTATTCGCACTAGTTACCTAATACGCGATTAAAGGTAAGATCCGTAATTTCAGTAATTCCCTGTACTGCCGTTATGCCTCACAAGGGTTAATAGGTTCCAGATGTCTCCAGAAACACCTTCCATAAACTCTTATTGGATTAATTGCTTTGATTATCAGAGCAAATGTGTCATTAAGCTACCCTCTATTCACACCCTCTATACCTAAAATTCTGTATGCAAATAGTTTCAGATTCTCTACAGCAGTAGGAAATTTCCCACGTGTTAATTACTCCTCCAGTCTCCAGCAATTTCATGCAATACCGTGCAATCATTTGCAATTCTATGTAATTTTTAAAAATCCCCTGTCGTCCCCTCTTACTAGAAACTTCTATATTTATCTTCCTTTAATTAATTTCTTTTAATTTTTTGGCGATTCTAGAAGTTCCATAGAATCCTAGCGAATATACACGAATTTTAGGCGATTTCGTTAGATTTTCGTGAAAACTTTTAAAACAACTTTATAGTATTTAAAGTCATTTAAAAACATTTCCAAACATTCCAACATACTTTTAGGGAACTTGGGAAAACAAACGAAATGAAATTTTAAGAGATTTTATGGTATTTCAAGAAATTTCACCAGATATAGAGGAGTTTAATAATTCTCCAAACATTTCAAGGAATTTGAAATATCTCTAGAGAACTAAACTGTTTTTAGATAACTTTAATGAATAAGATTCGTTTAATTTATATTCAAGGGATTTCAACTGGTTTATACCTAACTTTTCTGAATGGTTTTTAACGCTTTTCAAAAATTGCAAGGCATTCAGAAGGATTCCAAGAGAAATAAAAAATCTCAAAAGATTTCAAATAATTTATAAGTTTTTTTTCAATTAAGTTATTTTATGGTATGTCAAGGAATGTCCTAAGATTTTAAAAGTTTTTAGGGGTTTGAAGCGTTTTTCTAAAGAACTTTAAAGAATGAGTTTAATTTTTTTTATATGTTCTAGGGATGTGAAATGATTTGTACCTACTTTTTAAATTGTTTTTTTAAAAGTTTTTTTCAAAGATTTCAGGAATTCAAGGGATTTGAAATTATTTATATCTACTGTTTAAAATGGAATTTTATGATTTCCAAAGATTTCACGGTAATCCAAAGGATATAAATAGATTTTAAAAATTTCAAGGGCTACCGAAGAATTTTATAGGATTTCCAAAGATTTCAAGATATTTGTACTGAATTTAAAAAAATAAATTAAATTAAATTTTAATTGATTTCTAGCGGTTTCAAATATTTCAAGGGATATTAAGGAATTGCAAGGAATTTCAAAAAGTTTCAAGGGCTTTAATAAATCTCCAAGGATTTAAAAAGATATCAAATAATTTATATTTATATACCTACTATTTAAAATTTGAAGTGAAAATTTTAAATATAAAGCATAATTTCATTTTTATTCAAAAGATTTTAAGTAGTTTCTACTTTACACGGAATAAATTAAATTTCATTTCTAGAGATTTTTACGGATTTCAACTGGATTTCAACACTTTCAAGAATTATGAAGGAATTGAAAAAATTTAAAAGCATTTTAAAGATTCTAGTTTACTTAAAATAACGGCAAGACGTTACAAATTTCAAGAGACTTCAACAAATTTCAACGAATTTGTTTTTTTTTCAAAGATTTCAATGAATCCCAAAAGATTTCCCAAGATTTAAGGTAAAGATTTTAATGGTTTAAATGTTTTTTTGTAAAGGTTTTCATGGATTTAAATTTATTTTTTATAAACAATTTTAAAGATATCAAGGGAATTTACAGATGATAAGTACTTAAAAATAAATCTTTCCTTTGAAACATGCAATATTTTTAAGCGACATTTATGCAATCGTTTTCAAACCCATGGAATCTTAAAATCTTACAATTTAGTCTATACCAAAAATAAAAGAAATTAACGCCTCGGAAATATCTATTGTAATTATATTGCTCAAAATAAAATTACCCTCGAGAAATATAAAATCCTTGGCATGAAAACCTAATGTCGGAAATTGGATTTGTAAAGGCCAACAGAAGAGGCTTTTCGTTATCTATAATTTATTCTAATTTTGTGCCAGAATAATTTTAGACGCCCACGAAACACGAACTTAATCGCCCTGTGGATCGATCTCCTGGCACTTTCCGGTTGTCCACGCTCGAATGGAACTTCACAAATAATTCGTAACATGACATAATAAACACAACTCGGAACTTCTACTCACCTGGAAAACCTAGAAAAATGTGAATGTTTAGAGAATTTTTATGTACCTGGAAAAACTTTGATTTTAAAATTTTGTTAAAAATTGTTCTTTTTGTTTGCTTGGGGATTAATTGTATTAACTGGAAATGGAACTTTCCCATTTTAGGTTGAAAACTAATGTTTTTTGATGCAAAAAATTAATTTTCTTAGAGAAAAATGCATCTTTTCGTTTGAAATTTTTTTGATTTAAAATTAATTATTTTCTCTTCAAAATTATTTTTTTAACTGAAAATTAAATTAGTTTGTTGAAAGCTCGTTTTTTATTTAAAATTAATTTTTTGGATTTCAAATTTACCTAATTCTGTTCGATGTTCCATATATTAAGTTCAAAGTTCATCTCTTTGGTTGAAACATAATTTTCTTGGTTGAAAATCCATCTTCTGGCTTCAAATTCCAACAAACTTTTTTTCAAACAATTCAACAAATCTGGTTGAAAATTCGCCCTTTTTGGTGAAATTCCATTGCTTTTGATTTAAAATTAAAATCTTTTTCGTGGGTATATTAAAACTATTACATTTTTTGTTGACAATTCATATTTTGGTTTAAAAATTGAACTGGTTTTTAGAAAATTCATTTGTGTGTATCTTAAAAATTAATTTTTTTAACTTAAAATGTAAATGTTTAGGCAAGAACACTTTTTTCAGTTAGAATTAACGTTTTAAATTAAAAATTAAACTAATCCAGTTCAATATTCCATACTTTTAGTTAAAAATTGAACTATTTATTTTTTGCTTGAAATCTATCTTTTTTAGTTGAAAAATGCGCAAATATAACTAATTCTGTTTAAAATTCATAATTTGAGTAAAAAATTCGTAACTTTGTTTGAAAATTGAAATATTTTGTTAAAAAATAGTTTTTGTTGTTGTTGAGAATTAATTTTTTTAACTGACGATACTTTATATTTTTTTTGGAAATTTGTTTCTTTTTTTGTTTAAAATTAATTTATTTAGTTGTAAAATTAACTAATCAAGTTGAATATCTCATAATTTTAATTGAAAATTCATCTCTTTGGTTGAAAATTAATTTTCATTAATGGAACTTTAGCTGTTCAATTTTTGCTTTAAAATGTATACTTTTTATTATTTAAACAATCTCATTTATTTTTTAATTTATCTTTTTTGGTGGAATTCTATTGCTTTTGATTTAAAATTAAAATCTTTTTCGTGGGAATATTAAAACTATTAAATTTTTTGTTGAAAATTCATATTTTGGTTTTAAAATTGAACTGGTTTTTAGAAAATTCATTTGTGTATGTCTTAAAAAATAATTTTTATAATTTTTTTATAATAATTTTTAAATGTAAATGTTTAGTTAAAAACTCTTTTTTTTAGTTAGAATTAACGTTTTAAATTAAAAATTAAACTAATCCAGTTGAATATTCCATACTTTTATTTAAAAATTGAACTATTTACTTTTTTGCTTGAAATCTATTTTGTTTAGTTGAAAAATGCGCAAATATAACTAATTCCGTTTAATGTTCAGAATTTGAGTAAAAAATTCGTAACTTTGGTTGAAAATTGAACTATTTTGTTAAAAAATAGTTTTTGTTGTTGTTGAGAATTAATATTTTTAACAGACGATAATTTATATTTTTTGTTAGAAATTTGTTTATTTTTTTGTTTAAAATTAATTTATTTAGTTGTAAAATTAACTAATCAAGTTGAATATCTTATAATTTTAATTGAAAATTCATCTCTTTGTTTGAAAATTATCTTTCATTGCTGGAACTTTAGCTGTTCAATTTATACTTGAAAATTTATACTTTTTATTGTTAAAAAAATTTTATTTCTTTTTTAATTCATATTTTTGGTTGAAAATTCAACTATCCGAGTTTTTATTTAACTTAAAAGAATTTACAGGAACTGAGAAGAAACATTGTAAAATCATTGTATAAAATATGCCAAGTACATGAATGGATCCATACTGTGTAAAATTATGGCGGAAAAAATTTTGAAGTGCCTGGAAAACAGCTGGAATTGTCAGGGCATTTTTTTCAGGATTTGACTAGACATACTGTTATTATTCTAAAATTATTATTCTAAAGTGAGATTGAATTATTTAGTTGTTGAAAGAAATGCATTTGGGTTTTCAGCAGGTGAAATCAAGACGCGCTTCTTAGCACGCGAGGATAAGATAAACACTATGATAATGTGTGATCCGTTCCGAGAAATTCACGCGATTCAATTAACCGCTGTAGGTTAGGATAGGTGCTATTCTTTTTAAGTGGCTTCGTACTTTAATTACTTGAAGCAAACAATTATTATCTTGTTCTTGAGGCGTCGGTCTTTCTGTATGGGATTCCTGTTCAATTAGCTAGGTGGTTATAAAGCTAAACAGACTTGCTAAGTAAAATTTCCGTTTCTAGAATAACACTTCGTTTCATCTGTGAAGGGATTTGTCAGGAGCCTAACATGTAATAACAAAAATGAAACAGAAAATGAAACTCTTCTACGGAAGATTAACTCATTCCTCTTATCTTTCAGAATTAAACCCACCAGTGTTTTCAAGTTCTCTTATCTCTTCACTTGTGTAATGATTTTTTCAAATGTAATTAGAAGCAAGCTCTAATTTACTACTCATTGTTCGATATCAAAATAGAAGATCAGGATTGTATAATGCACGTCAATCTGAAACATTGCTTTTTTTAAAAGAGAATAAAAAGATTATGGATCTAAAAAACGCTAATGGACAAAGTCAGCAGTAAGAGGAGTCTTAAAGAATGTTGTTTAGAGGAAACACTGTTTGACAAGAGTGAAAGAAATTCGTTAGAGATGATTGGGTCATGTTGAAATAATGGATTTTGTTAAACAATCTTTACTTGGTTACAAAATTAATTGTTTGAATTGTTATTTCAACTTATCTAGTTCTAATCGACGAAGTCAGCAATGAATGGAGTCTCGATGAATGTGGTGTAGAGAAAACACTTTTTGACAAGATTGAGAGAAATTTGTTGAAATGATTTGGTCATGTTGAGATTATGAGTTTTGTTTAAAATTTGTTTCTTGGTTTAAAAGTAATTTTTTGTATTAAAAATTTAACTTCTTTAGTTCTAATCGAAACAGTCGGGAATTCGAGGAATCTCAAAGAATGTGGTGTAGAGGAAACACTTTTTGACAAAAGTGAAAGAAATTTATTCAGATGGTTTGGTCTTTTTAAAAAATTTTTGTTGACAAACAAATTATTGTGTTGAAAACCCGTCGCTTTACTTTAGATTTTAACTGTTTGGTTACCAATGGTTAAAACTCCTGGTCATAATTTTTTAATCTTCATTGCAGTAATTCCTGTCTAACTCGTGCCTGTCTCTCAAGTGTCAAGGTCGCTATCTTTCCTGAAATAATAGCGTTTCTCGCCTTTCTCTCTGCACCCGGAAGCTTCAGTGCAAAATGATCGTTTTTAATTTTTAATTTTTTTTGCGGCAGATTCACTGCAACACAGCCAAGGTGCCAAGTTTTCCTTGTCCTGCATTCCTGGCATCCTTGGCAGAGTTTCCAGTCGTCGACGCATTGCGTTTGCGCAATATGCTCTGGCATAAAATAACATTGACGTGAAAAAAACCGACGGGGAAATCCTAACATAATTTTGAGTTGCTGTCGAGGAAAAGAATGAAAGTGATTCATGCAGAAAATACGAGAGACGGTTGAAAAACACGTTTTTTCTTGAAATTGTGTTAGATAAGATTAGAGGCACGAGACGTGAAACCTGCCCCTGCTATTCGAACACGGATGTAATAGGTATAAAGGTGTATGTAAAAGGCGTATGATTAAATTTTTGGCGGGAGAGAAATGTCAAGGATTTTGAAAGAAATCTTGCAGAGTCAAGGACAATAAATTAATTTTTTTTATTCCGTTTATAAAAGATTTTATGTTCAAAATCTTACAAGACTACGATTCTGGTTTTAATATTTTTTCATTGAAAGATCTACTATTAATTTATTTGTTTAAAATTAATATTTTTGATTGATAATTAAACTATTTTGTTGAAGATTGTCAAATGTCAATTGATGTCAAATGATTTGTACCTATTTTTTAAAATGAAGTTTTACATTTTTTTCAAAGATTTCAAGATATTTCTACTGAATTTAACAAATAAATTAAATTAAATTTTAATTGATTCCTAGCGATTCCAAATATTTCAAGGGATATTCAGGTATTGCAAGGAATTTCACAAAGTTTCAAGGGCTTTGCTTTTGCTCATTTTGATAAAAAAAATCATTCCTTTGTTGAAAATTCATCTCTGGTTGAAAATTCGTTCTTTCTTGTTGAAATTTTTTTTTTACAGAAAATTGATCTATTCCAGTTGAAAATCCATACTTTTAGTTGCAAATTTATCTGTTTGGTTGAAAGTTCAACTTTGTTGTTGCAGACTCGTTTTATTTTTTAAATATCACCTATAAATTTCATTTTTTGTTTGGAATTCATTATTTTGTTGAAAGTTCAACTATCATTTACAAAATTCGTCTTATTTTTGAAAACTAAATTATTTGGTTGAAAATGCTATACTGCTTCATTAAAAGTTTATCTACGTTATAAATTCTTCTTTGTAGATAAAAAACTAAAATAATTCGGTTAAAAATTTAACTATTTTTCGCATTTTTTTGTTGAAAATTCAACTGTTTTCTAAAAAATGCAATTATTTGATGGAAAATACTACAGTTTTGGTTGGCTATTTTGTTAAAAATTTTATTATTTTACTGGAAATGTAACTATTTTGTTCAACCACCATTTCAAAAATTCGTCTTTTTGTTTTGAAAACTGAATTATTTGATTGAAAATGGTATACTACTTGATTAAAAGTTGTCTACGTTATAAATTCTTCTTTGTAGATAGAAAATTTCCAGAATTCGGTTAAAAATTTGTCTTTTTTATTTGAAAAATGAATTATTTTTCGTCTTTTTTTGTTGAAAATTCAACTGTTTTCTGAAAGATTCAATTATTTGATGGAAAATACTACAGTTTTGGTTGACTATTTTATTAAAAATTTTATTAATTTACTAGAAATTTAACTATTTTGTTCAACTAACATTTCAAAAATTCGTCTTTTTGTTTTGAAAACTGAATTATTTGGTCGAAAATTCTAAGAATTCGGTTAAAAATTTGTCCTTTTTATTTGAAAATTTAACTATTTTTCGCATTTTTTGGTTGAAAATTTTATTATTTTACTGGAAATTTAACTATTTTGTTCAACTACCATTTCAAAAATTTCTCTTTTTAATTAAAAGTTCTAATTAAAATTAAAAGATTAAAAGTTGTCTATGTTATAAATTCTTCTTTTTAGATAGAAAATTTCAAGAACTCGCTTAAAAATTTGTCTTTTTTATTTGAAAATTTAACTATTTTTCGCATTTTTTGGTTGAAAATTTAACTGTTTTCTAAAAAATTCAATTATTTGATGGAAAATACTACAGTTTTGGTTGACTATTTTGTTGAAAATTTTATTATTTTACTGGAAATGTAACTATTTTGTTCAACTACCATTTCAAAAATTCGTCTTTTTGTTTTTAAAACTGAATTATTTGGTTGAAAATGGTATACTACTTGATTAAAAGTTGTCTACGTTATAAATTCTTCTTTATAGATAGGAAATTTCAAGAGAACTCGGTTAAAAATTTGTCTTTTTTTATTGTAAAATTTAACTATTTTTCGCATTTTTTTGTTGAAAATTTAACTATTTTCTAAAAAAAAAAAATTATTTGATGGAAAATACTACAGTTTCGGTTGACTAGTTTGTTAAAAATTTTATTATTTTACTGGAAATTTAACTATTTTGTTCTAAACATAACTGTTTGGGTCGAAAATTTATCACTACAAGATCGAAATCCTAGTTCTTAAATATTAATGGTCAGGAAAAATGAAATATTATTATTATTATCGTTAGCAAACACCCCAGTTAAAGAGATTCGCATAGTCATTATGTCACTCAAAGAATTTGGTCATGGAAAAATCAGTTAATTTTGCTAATGAATTTTTGTATTTCAGCAAAAACAATTTATAATTTTTCTTGAATTCTGGAGGAGAGATTAGCAGCCCTCGAAGTAATTTCAATTTCCTTAGAATCTCATTGCAATAATCTTGCACGTGCTATTATCGTAAATTAACTGTCGTAATGCGTCTTCCACTCAAGCGGTGGGGCAGTAACAACGCGTTAGACCAATAAATAAATAAATGTGAGTGGCACTAAAGTGGGGTCGATTCTTCTTCCCTGCTACTTTTATGCCAACATTCTTTTCTCCTCGTTTCTTTCCGACAATATTCACCCTTCGGCCTCTACCTTTTGGGCTCAATATTATTTTTCCGTTCATATGCGGACAACCCCACAAGTCCTGCGATTTTATTCTTTGGCATGGACTACTAAACGAAATATGTATACATGTCAGATGGTCAACTTTATGGAGAGAATTCTGAGGGTAGAAATCAGGATAAAGTGACACCAGGGAGAATAAGAGTGCGAGAAAGAGGGTTGGGAAAATGCGAAAGGGGGGAATAAGAAGGGTAGTATTTTCGCAGCTAAGTGTGATTCGGTTTTGAAATTGGATATAGGCTTGAGGTTCTTCAGAGGAGGAAGAGACACAAGCTCAGGAATATTGGTTTAGGATACCTCCTTGAGCTTGCCTTCAAGAAAATGCTTCCGCAAGCACTTAACAGGATCATTTTTGAAAATAAATTATAAACAAATTTTTTTATACTCAGTTGTTTATGAATTTGCAGATGTTGTTGATGTGATAAATTTAGAAATAAAAAATAGAACAATAAATTTCGAAAAGTTGAGACCACTTATTTGATTAATGATTGTAATCAAGTTGAGTATTGTGGTGTTTCGGTTTTGGATATTTCTCTCCTTATTGGATTCAAAGGCAACAAAATAATATGGTTATTCAACATGGATGAAAATTTAAATATCCTTTAGTTTATTTTCGGAAAATAATAAAATTAATTTTTATTGTTTAATTTTTTAAACAAATGAAAAATATATAAAGTTGTACAATTTTGTGGATTTCCATCAAGTCAGACTGGTTAACTTACTAAAGCAGATTGCTTTTTTATTCAAAGGGATTTTATTAATTTAATTAAAATTCGAGAAGCATGATATATTCTAATTGAAATAATAAAATTCTATCCCGGAAGAGCATTCATAATGAATTCTTCAATAATAATTAACTTTTCCAATATGCTGTAATTGAAATTCATTTCACGAAATATTTCACTTTTGTCGGGATTTAATCTAATCAATATATTACTCGTACACCTACTTTTTTATTCGTCTTTTATATACACCTTAATTGTAAAAAAAATTGTAATAGATTTTTTAATTTTTGAAGCATGCATTTGAAACATTGAATTATTTAAGATTTTTTAATTATTAATTGTTCAGTTCTAAACATTATATTACAAATTAAAGAACTGTTAAATTCTTATTTCCAAAATTCCTGGGGGTCAATTAAAAATTATTTAATTCTGAAGGCTTTCAAATTTCACGGTATTTAAACATTCGAATGACACTATTTTAATTAAAAATATTTCCATTTTTAACAATATACAGACAATAAAACTGTTGTATTTTTTTAATTAAAAATGTGAATTTTTAACAAAAAATACTTACTTAAAGTATTACTCCAAAAGTATTGTAAAAAAATAATAAAA
>JAAAKG020012070.1:0-20928 GCA_010014905.2 Druon quercuslanigerum | reverse complement strand
AAAGTACGGGTAAAAATAAACATGCGAAGCGGCATGGTTACTTTATTGACCAAAAATGAAGTGACGGAAGTTCCAGTAAGCCGCCTTCGTCCGGTCTTAAAAAATTATAAAATACAGCATGTGAATCACAATGCTCCACGTCATCAAATCAATTAGAATAAATGTTGGGCTAGAAATAATGTGATCAGAAGTCATCTTATAATATTACGAGTAATTTGTAACGAAATAAATAATAAAAAGTGAATGAGAAAATAAAATTTAGTATTTGATTTCTTATACGAATGATATTACAGAATTTTAACTTCCAAACGTCAGGCTTTTCCCAGATTATTTAAATATTAGTTTGAAGAAAATTCTAAACCTCACGCTGACAGACACATAATTGTGCTGAGAATAATACGGGAAAGTTCACTGATTGCACAAAATTGAATACAATTCATGAGATATGTGATGAGAATGTGTTCCCTAAAGCCGAAGGAGCTTTAAAAGAATTGAACTCACATTCACCTGATTACAGTTGTTGATGCTTTGAGCTTTACGTTTGAAAGTGAATTGCATAAATATGGAAGAATTACAAAAACAGTCGGCGTAGCACGAGGTGAATCTTTTATCAAACCCGAAGCGCGAGAACCAACAGTCACGCTCTCTAGGCGTGCTTTATTGAGAAATAGAAATTGACTGATAACGCTATAGCGCTATAGGGAGAATTAAAATGTGCTCTAGAGAGAGAAAAAAGATGCGAGATATAGACCATGGTATTGTCTAAATATTCTGTAAGGTTGATTGAACTGCTGGTGAGCAAAAATGGATACGCCCGAAACACCTTCGTTTAAGTTGGCCCCTGGTTTATATATTTTTTCAGGTGGAATTTTAATTTTTCAATAATATATGTAATTAGGACATTTTATTGCAAAAATATTTTTAGTCTAGTAAATAAATGTGATAACATTATTCGTTTTAGAAATATTCAGAAAAATGTTACTTTTTTCTGCAATCGAAAAATTTCAGAAAACATGCACCAACATATAACGGAACTAATGATATTTAGAGAATTTTAATTAATTTCCATTTAAAATTTACAAAAATTTTCATTCGTCCCGTGGCGTAAATTAGATATTGCGAGTTTCAAACTCTTCGGAAGTCGAATGATTTTTCAGAAAATTTAAATTAACGGTTACCTAAACTTTTGTTTGTATTCAAGCAATTTCTTTGGAATCAAGGTCAAGACGGCCACCAAAATAATTGATAATAATAAAGACACTATAATTTACAATTTTTTATTATTTTTAATAACAAATTATAAAAATTAATGCTTACATAATATTTATACAATAACTTGTACGATTTCTTGATTAATAATTGAATCATTGTCATCACTGTCTTCAGTGTTATCTGTGGCAAAATTATTTTGAGTAAATTCTGAATAATAATTTTGAAATCATTTTTTTCCAGGGGCGCTTAGAAAATTAAAAAGATGTTTTGCATCTTTTATGTTAGCTGATGCTAGTCTAATTTAAGGTTGAAAACTTCTTGGAAGATCTTTTCGTTTAAGATTAGTAGTAAACAAAAAAGTACTTGCTTTTTCTAATTTATAATTATTATAAACGTCTATTTTTCTGTCGGGAAAAAATGTAAAACTAAAGCTTTACTAATTTGAGAATCGTCCGGTTTGCGGATTTTGCCCTTCAAACATTTTTCAAAATCCTGCAAAAAACCTTCTTATTTCATAAGTACAGGAAATGGAGGAGAACGAGCGTTTTGAATCAATCCCATATATTCATCCGGCTTTTCAATGCGCTCTATTTTTTTTGTTTCTGCAATTATGTACCGACATTCCTATGCCATTGGCAATAGGAGTGTCCACGAACTGGAAAGATATACTCAATTTCAATTTGCAAAAGATCAGACAATGGAAGTAAAAAATTAAATACAGTATAATTTTTATTTTGTCTGCGGCATTCATCTGAAAATAGATTTATGGAGCTGAATTTATATTTATCAATGTCACATCCCGAGAAAATAGGCGAGGGTAGTATGGTAATTTTAAAAGAGAAAGACCAGAGTGCTAATTATTTCCAGGTGGTAAGGCCTGACAATTTATTTTTTTTATGGGTACGTTGTCACTTGTCAGCTCTATGAGAGCTGTGTTAATATACAGTGTTCAAATATAAAAAGGGTGGTCAGGTAAACAAAAAGAGAGAGTTGCGTTGTCGATTGTATATCCGTTGTTGTTGTGGGGCATCCTCGAAGCCCTACCGGATGCTTGTTCAGTGAACACAATGCACATGCGCGATTCACGATTATTAGTGCAAAACAGGGCCCTAAGCACCTGCCCAATCTACACTTTATTTCTTATCACGAATGTTAACACATAGGACTTTATTCGAGAAAGACTCAGCTAACGACGACCGACAGGCTCAACCGACGGCACTTAGTACTTGACCCGAACGCAGTAATTGTTTTGAATTTGACTTTGATAGCACAAAAAGAGAGAATTGTGTTGTCGATTGTATATCCTTTGTTGTTGTGTTCATTACACATAGATATAGTGGACAGTATATTTCTTTGAGAATGAATACTCTTGTATAGAGAATAATCGGGCTTTATATAGTTCTACGTCCCCACTTGTGAGCACGTGCAGTGTGTTGGTAAAACTGTCACATGATGACATGTTTTACATGACATGTTCCAATGATCAAGCAGCGGTATTCTTTGAGGTCTTTTCACTCTTTCCTAACACTGTATGTATCTCGTGGTTTCTATAATACCGACCGCAATAGAGTTACCATAATTAGGTTCAAACTCAGAGAGAACTTTTATTGCGCGCTTCTACCAGGGGCGTTAGTTGAAGTTTGTCGATTTTTTCAATAAAGAAAACACTTTATCCTCAAGGGAATCTCAAAAAAATGTTATTTAAAGTATTAACCATTGGATTCTACACATTTTGCCCATCTTTCAGGCAAATCATGGATACCATTCCAAGAAAATTTTTCTTTTTCGAGGCAAACCATTTGATGAGCCATTTTTCGCCAGCATCAAAATTGGCGAAGCGCTGCTCTGCGAGTGAATGTCCCATCGATGCGAAAAGGTGATAGTCGAACGGGGCGAAGTCTGGAGAGTACGGCGGGTGCGATAATATTTCCCGATTCAATGCTTTTAATGTGTTCTTCGCCACTATAGCGGTATGAGACGGTGCTTGCCGTTTTTTGATTAACGCATGATTCAAATTGATAATTTTTTGTCGGTAGCGATCCGTATTTACCGTCTCACCAGGTTTTAATAACTCGAAGTACACCACACCACACTTGTCACACCAAACACAAAGCATTGTCTTACGGCCAAAGCGATTTGGCCTTGGAGTCAATGGGCCGATTTCACCAGGTGAAAGCCATGATTTTTTCCGCTTCGGGTTCTCGAAATCAATCAATTTTTTGTCCCCCGTGACAATTCGATGCAGAAAAGATTTCCTTTCGAACCGTTAAAGCAGCATTTTACAAATGGTTTTTCAATTTTCCATTTGTCTATTGTTCAGTTGGTGTGGTACCCATTTGTCATACTTTTGGATTTTTTCCATAGCTTTTAAACGTTGACAAATTGCTCCTCGTGTAACATTTAGTGTTTGTGCCAATTTTAGTTGCGATTCGATTGGATCTTCATCCAATAACGCCTGCAATTCCTCGTCTTCGAACTTTTTCGCTGCACCTTTCTCGCTGCACTTTTGACTTACTGTTTCTGAGAACTGACGCGGCGTGGCGGGGTTATGTGTGAAGAGGTGCTGCGGGATGTGCGGTGCTCACCCTTGCTTCACCAAACAGAGACAGAAGCGAAAAAGAGACAAAACAGGAGAGAGACAAAATAGTTTCGAGACTCTGGGTTTAATGTCACCGTCAGTCGCAAAATTAACCAAATTTGGTTATAGATTTTTTTTTTGCCAGTCAAACAAACCTATAATATACGTATACATCGCATACTAGTTAAAAATGAAGGCTGCAAAAGCCGATCTTTTGTACACCTTCAGCCCCTACTCTTTACCCCAAGTCTAAGTAGCAGCGTAGGCCCGCGGCTGCCAGTTTGGAATTAGTCATATCTCATTAAGTAGTTTTAAATTTTTGTTTTCATATGATTCTAAACTCATGACAAGGACTCATTGTAAGGAATGTTTTCTTGCGGATAAACTCCGCACGGCAGCCCTTACATTTTATTGTAAGTCGTTGGTCCATTTTCTGGAAATAAATATTTGTTCTGTTTTTTCTGTCTTTAATTCAGGTGCATGTGTTGGCGTCTTTTTGTGTTATAGTCAGTGGTGTAAAAATTACATTATTCGTAAATCTTGGGCGAAATTTTTTCTTATATGAAAAGCTTTTAATTTTTCATTTTTATTTTATTTTGTTTTCAGTTTTTAATTTTATCTAAAACTATTTCGAAATCCTTTGAATTTTCTTCAAATTTGTTTGAAACTATAATTATGTCATCGACATAGCAAAACACATGTGGTTTTAATTATCGTGCTATTATTCTGTGCATAAGGCGCTCGAATGTAGCAGGAGCATTTATCAATCCAAATGGCATTCTCTGAAACTAATACATTCCTTTGCCCGGAGCAATGAAAGCTTTAATTCATTTTGATTCTGCATCAGTGATATCTGATGATATGCTGAACGAAGATCGATTTTAGACATGTACCTTGCTGATCGTAATTTGTCTGATATTTCCGACATTATAGGAAATTGTCTTTACCATTACTATTGGGTTTGACCATTCGCTATTCAATGCTTCTATTATTTTTTCCTCTAAACTTCTATCTACTTCCACATACATAAACTCTCTTATTGTTGGTGATACATAATAGTATCTTTGCTTAATTGGCTCATGACCCTATACACCTATTTTATGACTAGATAACTGAATCCGTTTCAACTCTGTTTTCTGATTTATATTTTTTCTTTTAATTGAATTCTCAAATTCAACTTGCTGTGCTTCATTCAACTCTACTATGGCTTTAGAGATGTCCTCGCAAAATTGTAAATTTGTCTTCCTTTCTATTTTTACGCGTGTAATATTGCTATTTATTACTGCATTATTTCTAAAATTGCACCCATTACTTTTTCTAATTGCGAATAATTTTTCTATTATCGAATCATTTTGTTCCTTTGTTTTATCGCTAACTGTCTATAAGTTAGAATCATTTTTCTCTTTATTGCATCCCATTGGCCCTTTTAATTGGGTCTCTTATTTCCGATCTTAATTTTTCTCATGAAAATTCGTGTTTATTGTCGCTGGCTTTGTAGTGTAGTGTAGTGGTTGTGAGGCACCATGCCCCCGTACACTCTGTGCCGGACACCCGTAAAGAGGGCTTGGGATGGGGTGTATGGCGAAACCAGAGAAGACACATGGCAAGGTAGAAAATCTGTCTCTTTCTCTCGCATGTTGTTTCTCAAGCTAATCTTCGTTCCGAATTTTAATCTATTTAGCTTGCTTTCCCTATTCTTATTGTCTTTTGTCTTTTTTATTATCGGTTCCTGCATTTTATTCAAATTCGCTTTTATCGCGTATTTGATATTTAGTAATTCTGCTAACCACCAAATCTTTTTCTTATGATCCATTTTTAAACCTAATTTTTTTTCATATCGGTCCCTATTATTGCGATTGGAATCAAGACTTGGCGTATTATTTTCAAAGTTTGGCCAATCGCGGCCATTAATGCATCATTTATCGTTTTTTTTAATTTCATATTCCAAGCCTTTGATCCTTTGTATGAAACTCTTACCTACGTATGAGTGAGTTGCACTGGTGTCAAACAACACTCTGAAATTACTTTTTACATTTTTTTGACTATTTTCCGCCTTTAATAGTGACAGTATTTTTTCCGTGATCTTTATTGTACCAACAATCACGTTAAAAATGGCCTTTTTCCCGCAATTGTAGCACGTAATGGGTTAACGTGATTTGCAATTCGAGCCTTGATAAACAGAATTTAGATGCGCGAAATCTTGGATCTACTTTACCTCCTTCCTTCTTATTTTTTTTGTTTATTTTTGTCATTGTTTTTAATTTGTCATTTATTTTCTGATATTAATTCTTTATTTACGCCTAAATTGCTGTTTTCTTACGAGTTATATAAAAGCGCTGGTATTTCCGGAGAGTTTTTAATTTGTCGTGTCTGTGTATTTCCCAACCGATAATTAATTACATTTAATAATAGTTGTTGACCTCTAATTTTAGATTTTGCCAATTCTGTTTTCCATTCTCGCCTGAAAATTTCTTATTATGAAAAATTTGAAAAAGCATTTCTTGAAATATAAGCTTCATATTCAAGTCTTAGATTTCCATACGCTTTTCTTAATTGCCATTCCAGACTTGGTCCTGGCATTAGTTTTTCAAATAATTGTTTAATCTCTGTTACAAAAGCATGATTAGCTTGGTGCTGTTTTGTTTACAAAATTTTATTTTATGTTTGATTATTTCCGTATATCTCTCATATAAATAAGTTTCTTTAAAGTCTTCAATAAATTGATCTAAATGTTGCCAATTATTTTTATTGACTTGACACATTACACAAACAGCATCTAAATTTTCTAAAATGTCTTGTTTCTTAACTTTATAGCCTCTTGTAAATCTAATTATATTATTTAAAACATAAGTTGGACTATTTTCCGTGTTCTTTTAAAATTTAATGGGCCAATTTGACATTATTTGAAAAGGAGTTTGAATAATTCCGAATGGAAAAAGGGTTGCTGGTATTTCATTCATATTATTCATAACGGCCTCTCTTCTCCTATCCATTCTATCTTGATTTCCTCTTCGTATTGAGGTTGCAAACTTACTCATTTTTCCAATTCTATCAAAATTTTCTCCTATTTCCGCATTGGTTTTTTACCGATTTATTCTCGTTTTATTTTGAACCCTTCACTCACTCAATCCTGCTACAAGGAGTGCGAGTAAGGCGCTTTTTCTTAGGGTAATGTATATTTTTATTGTCGATATTGGAACTTGCAGTTGGGCTATTGGCCCACCAACTTTGTAGCAGACATGCATTACAGTCTATCCGCACTTTTTCGGCTGCAATACATGCCACCCGAATTTTTTATTTTTAATCAATAAAACATTTCAATTTAAATAATTAATCATAACAATTTAACCATTCAGCAACAAATCATAATAATTTAACAATTCATTATCAATAAAAAGAAAAACTACCAAAACTTAAATAGATTTTTTTAAATTTCCTAAACACATTAGATATGACATCATTTCAATTGTGACTTCCGTTCTCGAGAAAAAAATATTTCGAAGGGAATATGGGTTTTTGAAGAGGCCGCCAAATTTGTGGGTGGAGCTGAAAATTAAAGGATGTCAAGAAGAAAACAAGATGTTTAAAAAACGGGTTATTTATTACACCACTTAAAATGGAAGCTTCTACGGCTAAGCCGAGAGTAAGCGAGAGTTCGAAATTGACTTCCGGGCGATGAAGAACAGGACTCCTGAAAGACCTGATTCAGGAACCACAGGAAAAAAAACTTCCGGAAACAGATCCTCGATAAGAGGATGCACGGCATCGTCGACAAAAATGTGAAGGATCAGTGAATTTCGTGTGAGATAACTTTCTCCTTCTTAAAATATCCGCATTAAATTCGGGCACGAAGGGTTTTATTTTGGCATGTCAAAACGGTGTCAGTTCGACCTTAACATACCGTCAACACATTTTGAGCCAAGACATTCCCGATGAAAGCTGCAGGGCGTGCAATGCACACCCCGAGAATCTAGAACACAAACTATCAAGTTTTCCAACTGAAGCAGGAATGTACTACATCCTTAGGCACAATGCGGCACTAAGATTGCTTTATTATCATCTCTGTTACCCTCACAGTATTAACATTAATATCGCTTCGCTAAACACTCCTAGGGAAATAGAGTCAATTGTCGAGAATTGTAAGAGTCGCATATACTGGAACTTTATATTCTCGAAAACTTTTTCTGTTGCACACTCGAGGCCGGACATAGTTCTATTTTGCTTTGAGAAGCGATCCATCTTCGTTATCGAATTTTGGCACCAGCTGACAAAAACATCATAGCTCTTCAAAATTTACACTTTGAAGTTGAAAATTAAATTGTTTTCATGAAAGCAAAAATGAGCTTGATGGTGTTAATTTCTGGATCAGCAATCTCAGTTTATATGATATAATGGACGAAAATTGAGAACTTCAGCTTGATTTTCTAATGATTTTTATTATTAATCAACAACTGATTAGGATTATCATGAGTTTAAAAACATATTAGAACAAAAAATTAAAACTGCCTAATAATATATGACGAAATTTATTAATAAAGTCTGATAGAAGCGGAATTTTTATGTTCATAACCTCGTTTCAGTCAAGAGATAAAGGAGTACAAGCAGAAAACTAACTCCGAACTGTAAGCTGCACCCACACACTGTTACTTAGACTTGGTGTACAAAAGATCGGCTTGTGCAACGCTTGTTTTCAACCGGGATGCGACGTATACATTTATTATAGGTGTGATTGACTCGCGAATGACTTCGTACAAACCTAATCATAAGTTCTAAAGAAATATCAGGAGTATTGTAGGAAAGAAATGAATTCAGAATATTTAGGGACCACCAGGGGCCCCCGATATAATTGCCACAGACAGGAAATAGTTAAAGGCAGGTGTACATCTCGAATTTTTTTTCTCTCTCGAGAGCTTATTTTCGTTCTCTCCATAGCGCGCTAGAGACATCGACATTTTAAATGTTAATTTTTGCGTTTCGGGTTTCATAATATATTTACAGCGTGCTCCGCGTACGGTTTGTAATTCTCTCATACTTTTGCAATTCAATTTTAACAGTAGAGTTTAAAGCATCAACAAATGTAATTTTCTGCATGCGAATTGTCTTTTGTTAAAGCTCATTCGCCTTTAGTAAACACATTCTTATCACACATCTCATGCTTCGCAATCAATTTTGTTCAAAATATGAAGTTTTCCACAGTATGTTCAACACAATTATGTTAAATGTATAATTTCTATTAATTTACGTTCTTACATTTTATAATATGCATTGATATTTAAAAAAGTGTATTTCTGCTGTCTGCTTTCATAATTAAAAATGTGCGCAATTAAACGTCAAAGTATTTGACGCATATATATGTGATAGGTCTAACAGCGTGAGGTTTACAATTTTCTTCAAACTAACAATAAAATAACCTAGGAAAACCTGAAATTTAGAAGTTAAATTTCTGGTCAAGTCCATATTATAATCCGTCAGAACAAAGAAGCTTAGTAGGTAAAGCCATGTGCTTAGAAGATGAACTAGACCTGCATCTAAGTGGTGGAGCGGCAGGAGAAAGATATCTAGCACAAGAATGATGATTGTTAAGAGAAAAAGAATAATGATTTTTTTAAATTTTGCATAAGGTTGAAATAGTTGAGACTACAAGGTAAGTCTAATTGATTGAATTCCGACTAACTGGAGTGAATACAGTTAGTGAATAAAAATTGTATAAAATAGATAAGAATTCAACTCAACTATTCAGAAGTCATTTGGTTCTTTGTTTTAATTTATTACAAGAAGCGACTAAAGTAATATTTTGATTTTAAAAATCTACTATAGTGACCTTATCTGAAAAGAGTGACTTAGAAGGGAAACGAGGGAAAGCGTGACTAAAAGTATGGTTAATGATTGTGAGATATTTATGAAAATAGATATACCTAAGCGTAATTAATATTTTTAGTTATTATACTACAAAATTGACCAAAAAATTTGATCTAATGATAGCTCGTTTTTTTCTACAATGTAACTCACCCATGATTCTGGTTTGTATGCTCTACTCTATAACCATACAAGATTTGGCGATTCCGGCCGACTGGAGTTTCCCTGATTTCATCTGCAGTCAATGGGCTAACTTTGCTATTTTTAATGTTGATTTTGGCCCGTACTTTAGAGTAAACGTCAGGATTGTGTGTATATATTCCAGCAATAGAAGCTGTATCGTCGTCCAATATTGCAAAGACGTCCCCATTGAATGCTGATATTACTATTTGTTCTTGGGTTGGTATATGCCTATACTTATTCAGTTTTTCAAGCAATTCAATTAGTTTATTGGTAGAAAAAGTGAATTTTTGAAGTTCAAGTTGCTGTTACGGATTTTTATAGGGAATAAGCCGAATAAATTCAAGTTGATCAAGGCCATAGCCAAGTATGTAAGAAAAAGGAAGGCTAAATGGTAAAGTTCTTTTCACGGCTGGACGAGACCGGGACCGTAAACGAAAAGGAGGTTTAGTATTAAAAAAATACCTAAGCGAAGAGTGAGGTCTGGCAAGTGGATTTAGTTTGTCAGAAGCAGAAGAAGATGGATCGCCACGACGAACACCAGGAATAGGGGCACCATTAGGCAAACATTCAAACTGTGAACTTAGTGCTGTACGAAGAAACAGCAGATTACATTTTTTAAGAACAACTCTAAACTAACTTACTTGTAAGTTAATAAAGAATTTCGTTATCTATCTATCTGATGAATATTATTTTATTTTGTTAGACTGTATATCATATACGTTATCTTCATCGAAATCTCATTCATAAAATGGTTATAGTTTGTCCTTCTGCGATATACATATTTATTTTTTATTCTTATCGCATACGTATTAAGATTTTAATAAATGCGTAGAAGATCATTTTCTTAAAAAAAAAAAGTTATCAACAAGTTTGCCACAAACATTTCTCTAAAAATATGTTCCTAATGCCTAAAATCATAAAAACAAAATCTTAGAATGAAACTAAAGAAATAAAACCAATTTATAAAATTGGTATTTATTTAAGGTGAAATAATTACAATGAATTATTTCAGTTGGACTGGTATAATTAATGAAAGACAATTGGTGGCGTCTACCAGTAACGTGTAAATTCAAGATGTTATATTACAAAAGAAGCGTTTCGTTACAGATTTTTATCTTCATCAGGTTTTTTTATTGTATCGCAAAAGAAGTTAGAAGTAATTAAATTGGAATGAAGTAATTGTATATATTTTAGAAATTAAATTTTTTAAATGTTTTACGAGTGCCATGTTTATTTAAAAATTAAAAGTATTAAGCAACTCGAAGTGATGAAATGCCAATCAGGTTTTAATGAACAATGATTGCTAGATTTTCAAGATACATTTGTTACATGATTTGCTTGTGTATGAGAAACTGAGTTAATTTGAAAGTCTACTTATGCAAGGATTCCCTCAGAAAAATTGTTACTCACGGAAAGCCTGAACACATTTTTAAAGTTATAGATATAATGTATATTATTTTATTCACCAATAAAATAAAGCATGACTATCAAGTTACAGACTAGAGTATAAAAGATCCATATACTTTGCAAATAAGGAAAAACTGAATAATTCGTCGACGAAGAATTTGATTAAAGGTGTAGCTCAATTGCACCATCTGCAGTAAAAATAAAGCGATTTATTCAAATAGCGTTTAGATAAAAATCTGATAGCAGGCTTAACCATACGAATCCTTTGAAAATCCTCAGGGTAGCCAATCGGCACCACGGTCTACCAGCAGCAAGAGAATTAAACCTAAATTTAATAAATTACATAATGTGTATTCAATGTAAGTCACATTGCAAACTTGAAATTCGTTAATAAAGCTTTTTCCACACTTCTCAAGAAATATACAGGGTGTCTAAAAATTCCCGGAACGGTTGGATATTTCATCAGGTAAAATATTTTTCAAAAAAGTGAAGGTCGCTACTGAAGTAAATTTCAACGAGGAATTCATTGGTAACTTTCATTTTGACCTTGAAGTTAACCTGCATGGCTTTTTAAAGGTCACCTTTGTTTTGTTAATGGAAACCCCCTTTCTTTACATCTGCAATCGACAGAGCGAAAAATTCTACGTTCAGGTACGTACCCAAGTCATAGGTTAAATGTAGCTTTCAATTTTAGTAAGAGGTTATTTGAAATTAACAAAGTTTTTCAAGAGGTCAATGCATTACAGCGTTTTGAATATTGTAAAATCATAAGGAAATTTTTCATTAAAAGTTCCAGGTGTTCTGGTAAGACTTCTGTTCCTCCCCAAAAAGTTATCAAGTCCTATACCGTTTTTCGATACCTAAGTCAATACCTAAGGCGAAACCATAAGTCCTGTACCGTTTTTCCATACGAATATTACGAATCGAAACTAAATTTACGTATAAAGAGTACATATTTACTATCTTTCGCTAAAAAATTATTATCGCGCAAGCTAAACTTTCGGAACGAGAGAGGGTATCTGTATTAATCATGCGTGGTTGGGGACATCCATTTTTCCTTATCTGAATAAGCCGAAGAAACTTAAGCTCGTCAAGTCAACATCCAGATCCGTCAGAAGAAGAAAGCCTGGTTTAAATGAGGAAATACTTTTAAATTAAAATGTAATCAAATTTATGCAATTTCGACATTTTAATTTTTAGATGAAGGTTTCAGGGATGCTCACAAAACTGCCTATTTATAAAGAGGTTATTTAAAAATTATTATCATATTCTTAATACATCTTTAAAAGAATGCTCATTAACCTCTTAGACTAAAACTCGCATAATTTTTACTTTTAAAATGTCTGAATTAATAACTATTTATTCTAAAACATTTGCAATTCCAAATCCTTAATTGTTTAGGAATTTTAAATAAAAAGTCTTCAATTGTAAAGATGCACAAATGAACATTCCTAATTACTTCAAATCAAAAGCCGTAATTTTAATTCAAGAGCTTGAAAAAATAAAGTAAATTCAAATGAAGAGAATCAAAATTAAAGAATTTTTAATTGTAAAGCTTAACACTAGTATATTTTTAAATTGCAAATTGTCAAAATGAAGAACTCTTGAATTTTAAAGATTTAAAATGCAAAGTTCTATAAGTTAAAGAGTTACAAATAAAATCTACTCAATTATAAAAATTTATAAATAACCATTATTAACTGTTGATGATTTTGAATATGTGGCTTTTAATTTTAAATTTTCCCATTCAAAGAAAAGTCAAATTTAAAGCATGACAAATAATTTGAAACTGTAAAACTTAAATTGCTCCTACAATTTTTAATTTTGATTTTTCAAGATGAAAAACTTATTACTTTTAATTATCGACAATTCAAGTTTATTCAATGTTAAAGAGGTCCAATTAAAAAATGCACCTATTTGAAAGTGCTAATATAAACATTGCTAATTTTAGATGATTTTAAAGAACAAATTCTCAGATTGCCCCAATTAAAAAAAAATTCACTGGAATTTTACAGATAAAATTTTAAACAATGACCACACTTTCAAAGATCGATAAAGTAGGTTATATTATAAAAGGCATCAATCACAAAATTTGAAAGTCTGTTTCTTTTTCCTTATCATGATGAGCCAGGATAGGAAGTTTTCGTTTTTCACTACTCTATCCACAATTGCAGTAGATTGACAATTACCTACTGTAAGTTTTAGAACATGAGTCGCTTGGAGCCGCGAATTCGTGTTAACTGAATTTTTATTTTATTTACAAAAGGTATCGATTTTGTCCCCTTTTTTGTACATTCTCTTTAGAGAAACTTTTCAATTTTTCTTCACACTTTCAGTAGGCGTTTGAGTTTATCTTTTTCTATATACCTTATTTCAAAATTGAATGGAGTTATTGTTCTTTTCGAGGTAGAATTGTGCAATGTCATCTTCCACTCTTGGCGAGTATGATAATTTTGCAAGTTTTCTCTTTTCTTTGGTCTTTTCTCGTTTAATATAATCACGTTCATTTCACTGTTTAGCAATCGAAAATATTCGAAATGTTATGGGAATTTAATGATTCTTCTAGTGACTTGTATCTCATGGTATTTACAACAAACTTTAGGAAGAGGATACAAGTTTTAAATTCCATTTGTTATATTCAATAGAAATTCACTATGTAAGCCTTGTTTTTGAGTCACAGCAACGCAAGTCCTCTCCAAGAACCTCGCCAAATCGCAAAGTTGAATGGAAGAGTATTTGAGAAAACCGTTTATTATTTTATGAAAATCAGGTATTTATTCCCCTAATGCAAGGTTTAATCTTGCAATACAGCTTTGACCAACTTTCTTTGTACAATTAGTGTCCCTTGTTCATTTTCCATCATATGATCAATTTCCTTATTCCACTGAATCTATCATTCCTTGTATGCGATATCATTTAGTTTCAGCAGGTGCGTCCATCATCTCACCCTTAGTTACGTAGCATCCCTTGGGTGGCTTGACTAGAAAAGTTCTCCCGAAAATACTTATGAGAACTAAAGGTAGTAATTTCAATTGATAACATAATGGTTGAAAGCACTGATTCTCTGGCTTGCAATCGATGATTGTAAGACTCGCAATTGCCAGAGAATCAAAATCATTTTCTGATAAGCCAATATAACAAAGCAAAGAGATCCCACGTCTTGCTATCTTATTACTTAAGAAAGCCTGCGCAAAGTTAGTAATATGGCGAAGGCATT
This sequence comes from Druon quercuslanigerum, assembly GCA_010014905.2. Lineage (NCBI taxonomy): Eukaryota > Metazoa > Arthropoda > Insecta > Hymenoptera > Cynipidae > Druon > Druon quercuslanigerum. The sequence goes on along the minus strand of JAAAKG020012070.1, from coordinate 6,475 downwards.
AATTTCGTTCTTTTTGTCTCTCTTTTAGGATCAAAATTTAATTGAATTCGGCGACCACACAATCAAAAAAACCCATACGTAATTATATTAATTTTTAAATATGATAGTTCCAAGATAACGTTCTATTAATAACTGCGGTTATTTCATATTCATTAAAAAAGGAATCGAGAAAACACAATTCCGAAATCTGACAAGTAATTTCCCTAATGAAAGTATGTAAATTTTATTTATTCAGCTGTTATGTTCCCTTTTGTTAAATAATTTTAATTGAATAGCATCCCTAGAATTAAAGAATTTTAAATTCTGTGCTTGTGTGATGTAACCTAAAAAATATATATTCTTGCATATAAATGAACAGTAATACATAGAATTAAAAGTAATAGTATAAACTTGCAAATCTAAAAAGAACGACAGAAAATTTATTGTATTGTGATTATGTTATGAATGTATCGCGTTATTGTGAAAAAAAAATTTCTCCAAAATAATTATATTAACATCGATGGGTTTGTGGGATTCTTTTTGGAGTAACCTGCAGAGATATAGAATTTGTTAGAATCAGATGTTAAATATAAATATTTAATGTAAATGAATAAAAGTTACCAGTTATATGTAAATTGTTTCAAAATATAACATTTTTAAAACTTTATTTTTCGTGTGCAATCAGAGCAAATACTCCAACTCCATTTTAGATGCACGATAACAAACGCTGTACGCAAGTTTGGAGGAATCAGAATTAAAGAAATTTCATCATTAAGGAAAAATCTACTATAAATATAGTTAATTATCATCATTAGGCTGGGGCGAAAAACCAACATGGTGCGTCCAGGAAACGCCTGGGTGAAAAAAAGTGGCCCAGTCCAATCTCAAACACAGCGCACCTTAAAATTTTTAAATCGGATAATATCTTCAGTCTGTTCTTTGAGGGTGAAATCTTGAAATTTCACTAAAAAACTCTAAAATGTAAGGTTTTGCAAAAATGGGCTTAAAATTGATACCGATGGCTTCCGAGGGTGAATTTACAATGAAAAGTCATCAGAGAGTACTTAGAGGTCCGTACCGAATCGCCAAAGACACCCCATGCCAATGGAGGGGGAAATGGCTCAAAGTTGCGTATTTTCCAGTAAACCGCTTAAATAATTGTTCGGTCCCTGGGTCATGTCTGTCTACGAACACACGAGCGTCTGTGCCACCTCTACACTGAAGCTGGACCCCCCCCCCCCTGGTCGCTGATCTCCTTCTCCTTCTCCCCCTCCCTCTGGTGCAGCGTTGTCGAGACTTGTCAGAAGCTGTCAATGGCTCGTACTGTCGGCTCACGCCTAATGTTCGTTCACTCGCAGATGCTAGTTGACGTTGGCGTTATAGTTTCTTCTTCTCTTTGTCTCGTCGTTGGTTCTTTTGGTGGTAGAGATTCTGGTTCTGCTAGCATGTCAAAATTCGCAAAGAGAGACTTTGTGCAGTGCCCTATATTTGGTCCTTCAAAAGATTTTGATCCGAACGTTTTGCCAACGAGGGCTGACGTTCTGCGATGTTGTCAGGAGGTTCGAAGGCAAAAGGGCTGTCTTTCAGAAAAAGACAAGGACCCTTCGTTTGGAGACATTGCCGACGAAGTCCGTTCCAAACGGCTATGCTCAATAATTCAGAGCAGTATTCTTTGAAGACGGCGATTTTCTCATCCTTATTACTTTGAGAAGTTGTTTTACTCTTTAATGAATTTTTCAACGTAGTGTATTTTTTATGCAGATTTGTGAGACGTTTCTTAATGCGCTGCTCTGAGATGGTTGGGATAGAAGCAGATTCCCAAATAACTATTAGTTTGGAACGGACTTTGTCGGCAATATCTTCGAACGAAGGCTTCTTGTCTTTTTCTGAAAGACAGCCCTTTTGCTTTTGAACCTCCTGACAACATTGCAGAACGTCAGCCCTCGTTGGCAAAACGTTCGGACCAAAATCTTTTGGAGGACCAAATATAGGGAACTGCACAAAGTCTCTCTTTGCGAATTTCGACATGCTGTGGCATACAAACCAAAGAAAGGAGTGCAGACAGAACCAGAATCTCTACCACCAAAAGAACCAACGACGAGACAATGAGAAGAACTTGAAGTAATGAAAAGCCAATCATATTTAACGTTACATCACTTTCTTGTGTATTGTAAACTGATTTTAATGAATAATATGGTTAATGTAGTATCTGAATAATATTCTATTGTCTTGTTGATTACGGATTTCAAATTTGTCTTTTTGAGATTTGACAAATATAATTTCGATAAAAATTAGAGGCTAATTATAAAATATAGTCAAGATTTACCGATACGTAAAAACCATATCATATTCTCTTTCCAGGTGCCTTTACCTTCCATTCCTCTCCTACATTCATCCCATACATCATCCAATGTTTTCGCCACTGACTTACATATTCTGCATTTTTTTACTTTATCTTCTCTTCATCGCTGCGTTTACCTTGTTTCCCAACATAAAGATTGCTATTTTGGTACGTATTCTTTTGTCCCTCTCTCTTTGTTTACATTTTCCTCTCCCAGTTTGACATTGCTGACCATTTTCGTAAACTGTTCTTATCCTTCTGTTGACTAACCCCCTTTTCCATCAATGTTCGAACAAATAAGCACACTTTTAACAAAGTAGTTTAACCTTAAACGAAGTCATGGCATTTTTAAATTGTTAACAAGAAAAGATTTTTGAGATTTCATATGCCGCTAAAGTGTTTAGTTCTGAAGAGATTTCACAAATATGTTTGAAATTATTTCCAGATTCATTTTCAGTAATTTTTAAAATCTTCCCTAAGCATTCACAATATTTTTTAATATCCTCAGGAAAGTAGTTTTAAAAAAGAATGAATCACCTTGAGTATTGCTTGGAAATTTAAAACAATCTTGTTATCGTCTTGAAACCTTTTTAAGTCTCTAAAAACTTCAAAATTCAAGATTGTAATCTTTAAAGCTCTACATTTTGTTTTAGATGAAAATATATGTTTTTTTCTAACGTTTTACAAAAATTTTAGAAGGTTAAACAAATTGTCTTAAATTTCTCCTTCCTTCAATGATTTCTTGAATCTCATATTTCAGCTTCGTCTTTTTTTCCAGAATCATCTGCTTTGAGATTGTTTTTATCGTTTTAGGTAAATATGCAACCGTTTGGTTAAAAATTGATTTGTTTTGGTTAAGAATTCAACGACTTTGTTAAAAATTTCTCATTTTTTGTTAAATTCAACTGAATTTTACTAAAAATAAATATATGTCTTAATTGAAATATCAGCTATTACGTTTTTGCTTCTTAATTTATGTTTTAGGTTAAAAATAATTTTCGTCCAACATTTTGTTTTGTTTAACAATATTGCTAATAAATAACGAAACTATCTTGTTGCAAGCTCTGCTTTTTTGGTCAAATTTTTAGTAGACGTTTCAAAATCTCACATGTTTACTCTCTCTCCCTAGAGCCCATTTTCGTTCTTCCCATAGGTTTTCGCGCTTAGCGGTTGATAATATATTCATCTTCGGCTTTAAGGGAGTAAAATCTTTAACAAATCCAATACCAGTATTTGACTAATAAGAACTGAATAACAAACATCATGTAATAGGTTTCTCAGCCTTAAGTTTAGAGTTTTCTTTAATCTAACTTTAAAATAAACTGGTAAAAACCTCGCATTTAGAAGTAAAAATTGTGTAATGTCACTGGTATAATGGTTTTCTCAAAGATCTATATCGTAAGCGATGGAAACGTAACTTGATTTGATATGCTTATGGGAAAAACAGGCTAAAATATTAGGCAAAAATGAAAACCACATGCAGTTTTTATTTTTATTTTACTGACAAGTTACTCTTAATATTTTAAGACGGCTTTGGATCACATCTTTCTTATATAGCATTTCTTTCAATTGACTGGATCACGTGGAGGGTTGTGGTTAACATGTAGTGTTTTAAAATTGTTTAGGATCGGACTAAGGCGGCCTACAGGAATGTCCGAAATTTCATGTTTTGTTAATTGGGTAAGCGTGTCGCTTTGCATGTTTATTTTTACTCGTCCATTATTGCGAGTGCTAGCATTGTATGTATATATTCCAAAAAGATAATGACTAGTCTCCAATATTGCAAATACGTCGCCAGCAAGTGCTGTTAATACAATTAGTTCTTGGGTTGGAATAGGTTTATAGGTATTCGATCCGTGATACACTAAAATTAGTTTATCAGCGGGAAAAGTATATCTTTGAACTACGAATAGCAGGTTCCAATTCTTCTTGGAAATAAGCCGAATAAACTGAAGCTGCTTAAGGCCATATTCAGATCCGTCAGAAGCACGAAGTTTAGTTGGTAGAGCCATGTGCCTAGAAGAAGAACTGGACGTGAAACCAAATGCTGGCTCAGTAAGAGGAAGAGATCTAATAGGGAAATAGGACGCTAATCGGTATATCAAGATAGGGTCACCATTAAATAAGCATGGATGTTTGTGATTTTTCATTAAGTTTTAAATAATTAACAAAAATAATAATTTATAGCATATTTAATTTTCAATAACTGCAACTATATGAATAATTTCAAAGCTTAGGCAAAAAATTATGTATAGTTTCTATATAGTGGACAAAACATTGATATTTGTCATTTGTTTTATACAGAAAAACTTAGAAAAGAATATAAAATATTGTGATTATGTCCATTGCGTATAAACTAGATAAAACATTTTCACCCAGAAAGAATTCAGGAAAATTCAAGAGACTTTGATACAATTTTTAAAAAGTAAAGATAATTGAAAAATCATGCAAGCAGATGGAAAAAATTAGAAAGGATTTATTGAAAGCCCTCTGGGAAAATTAAGAAAACTTAAAATCTCAAAAAGGTCCCTTAAGTCGAACGACTTTCAAGAGAATTGAAAGGATTTAGAGTTTAATTTAAAATATATAATAAATATTCAGAATTTTTTGGGTTCTCTGGTTTATATTATTAATCCTCTGCCTGCCCCAGTGTATCCCCACATTGTAATCCACACCACGTGACCACCTCACTGATACAAAGTACATGAGTATTGTTGCAAGAGTTTCAGAATCGTAACTATTGAAAAAGGATCAGTATAAAAGTTAAAGAACATTTCACAAAATTCCTTTAAATTGGTTAAAAAGAAGTGAGATATTCACGATATCAAAACCATTATGTGGAACATAAGCTCCAAAAGAAGTCAAATGGAACAAAATAGCTCTAAGTAGCAGAATTTTACAAAATTCATTTTATTGATATTTAAATGAAGGTAACGCTATGTATTAAAACGAGATTTTTGCCAGATTAGCGTTCGAACTAAAAACCTTAAGCTTCTTGACAAAAAGCTATGCGATTGTAAAAATTAGTTACAGCATTACGAATCATCTTCCTATCAATTAATGTAGCCTGTTGCAGAATCGGATTCTGCAATTCGTCTACGCTTTGGGGTTACGTTAAGTATACTTTGCTCTTTAAATAACCCCAAAGAAAGTAGTCAAGAGGCGTCAAATCAGGAGATCTAGCAGGCCACACGATTTCACCCCTTCTTTCAATCCGCCTCTGAGGGAACTGAGTATCCAAATATGCTCGAGCATATTAGAGATACCGGCCCAAACATTAATCTTTTGTGGATATTGTTTGTCACTCTCCAACATCCAAACAGGATTTGTGTTGGACCAATATCTACAATTTTGCCTCTAAACTTCACCTTTTAAAATAAAAGTAGCTTTATCTAAAAATACTGTATTGTACAATAAAAGAGAATCTCTATCAATTCTGTCCATCATAATTTCACGGAATTCAAGCCGACGATCAGGATCGTCTTTATTGAGCTCTTGTACCAGATGAACTTTGTAAGGATGGAAATTAATGCTTTTTAAAATATTTCGCACTGTCGCAGGAGCAACGTCATGCTCATCACTAGCTTGACGTAAACTAAGGTGTGGGTTTTCAACAAATGCTTTTGCTATGTCCATCTGCATTTCCTCATATTCTGCAGATTTCGGCCGACCAGGTTTCTAAAGGTCCTTGATAGACCCATGATTCATAAAGCGCCTTACAGTTCTTTTAATTGTTGATTTTAAGACAGGATTTCAGCCTGCCCCATTGTCAACTGCGCATGATCAACGCAGATACCCTCTCTCGTTCGGAAAGTTTAGCTTGCGCCATAATAATCGTTTAGCGAAAGATAGTAAGTATTTACTCGTAATACGTAAATTTAGTTTCGGACTTATGGTATCGCGTTAGGTATTGATTCAGATATCGAAAAACGGTATAGGACTGTATAACTCTTTGGGAAGGAATAGAACTCTCACCAGAACACCTGGAGCTTTTAATGAAAAATTTTCTTATGATTTTATAATATTCACAACGCTGTAACCAAGATCAATACAGAGCTCACCAATAAATTTCTCGTTAAAATTTACTTCAGGAATTGCACTGACCTCTTGGAAAACTTTGTTAATTTCAAATAAACTCTAACTGACCTTGAACGT
>JAAAKG020012059.1:0-20931 GCA_010014905.2 Druon quercuslanigerum | reverse complement strand
CATTTAAACTCTACACGCAATGTGTAGAGTTGCACAATGTGTAGTATCGATATGTGTAGTATTGATACCCAGCCGAATATTTTGTTGAAAATTTAACTTTTTTTATAAAAAGGTATCATTTAAGTTCAAAAACACAAATGCTTTGTTGAAAATTAATTTTTTCCGAATAAAAATTATTATTTGTCGTATTGAAAATTTATCCTTTTTGTAGAAAGTTCAAATTTTTACTGTTTGTATACAAACAGTATACTAAAATAATTATATTTTTTAGATGAAATTTTAAATATTCGTTTAAAAATTATTCTTCCCTATAGTTGAAAATTTTCCTTCTTAGACCTAAAAGTGAACTTAAAAAAAATTTTCGACATTTTAGCGTGAAAATTAATATTTTAGAGTAATTTAGTATTTGGTAAACAAAAATCTATATTATTGTAATTGAATTCTTAAGCATTCTATATCCAATTTAATATGACACCTATTTATTAATTTTATTGCCTTATTTTAAGATCTAGCATTTTGGTGTGTGAAATTTGTTAAAATCTTTTTTTTCCTGTATTTTTATTTCACAGAAGTTTTGTCAAATTAAAAATTAAAAATTGACTTAAAACGGGAAAGGGATTTTTTTAAATTATTGCGTTTTGCTATGAGGAATAATTATTTATTGTAATGCAATAATATAAATAATTAATATTTACATCTTATTGCGATTTTGAGACTGAATAATGATTACAGAGTGGGGATTTATAGCACCTTGAAGAGATTTAATATTTTCCTTGTCCTATAAATTTTCACATAATTTGAATTTTGTCTTCAAGGTGATAAATGGAATTGAAGGTTCTTTTCTGGGTGCAGAGAAATTTAGGATCGTCTTTGGCTTTAATAATTGAAATCTCTCGTGACTTATGTACGTAAGTCTAATTATTATTCCACGTTCGTTGAAGTCACAATCGCGTACGTCATGTCCCCGAGACTGTCTCTTTCATTGAAATCTCTGAGCTTCGGTTTATGTCATCATATCGCTTTGGGTTCTTTCGTTTCTGATGAGAAATTTTTTTTTTTATTAACTAAATCTCCAAAAGAAGTTTTTTATATATTAGATATAATTAATAATAATTATAAACTATTAGAATTTTTTTTGCTTTACCCAGTGGGCGAAAAATAAAAATAATTAAAACGTGTTGTCCGGGAAAAATGAATTTTCAAACCAAAACGAACACATTTGAACAAAAGTTATATTTTTAATGAAAAAGGATGGATTTTCAAAAAAAGTTACTTTTTAACCATATAGTTTTACGTTCTGTAGAAACAGTTACATTTTTAACAAAATACTTGATTTTTCCGAAATTTAAATAATTTTAATAGAGGTAAATATAAATAAACTTTCATTATACAAATTATATTCAATTTTTGATTACACAACTCTAACGTGAATTTATATACTTATTGAAAAAAATTTTTTTACCTTATTTAATATAGAGAGAAGAATTAATCAGATAATAATAAATAATTAATAAGTTCACAACACCAAAATCATTAAACAATTGTTTTCTTTAAAATATTCAAATAATTTTAAAATAAACTTTAATGGAATTTAAATTATTAGGGACATTTAAAACTAATTTCCGAAAAAATTAAAACATATTTACATATAATTTTGTAATCTGAATTCAGATACTTATATCACAACATCACAAGTTTTGAGAAAAATGACATAATTGGAATCGACCTAAATATAAATAAAAATCAAATATTGAAGTAATTTAATTTAGTGAGAAAGATTTTCTTGTGAATTTATCTTTTTTCGTAGAAAATTAATGTTCTTGATTAATAATTCCTTGAAATATCTGAGCTACAGTTTATGTCAACATATAGCTATGGGTTCTTTCATTTCTGATGAGAGGAAATTTTTTTTCAATAACAAAATCTCCAAGAGAAGTTTGTTTTTAAATATTAGATATAATTAACATTATTATTTAATTATTAAATTTTTTTACATTTTTTGGTTTACCCAGTGGGCAAAAATAAAAATAAAAATAATTAAAACGTGTTGTCCGGAAAAATGAGTTTTCGAACCAAAAAGAACACTTTTGAAAAAAAGTAGAAACAGTTACATTTTCAACAAAATACTTAAATTTTCAAAAAAATGTTTGAATTTTCATACCCGAAAAATTAATTTTCAACCCAAAATTTAATTTTTAACCAAATCTTCAAATCTTGTGATATTAAAAACAAAAATAATTTTTAATCTGAAAGTTGAATTTTAAAAAAAAGAGTTGGAATTTGAAGCGATTAGGATGAATTTAAAAAAAAATTCATTTTTAACCAAATAGTTGAAATTCCTACTAAATCAGTTATTTTTTTTACAAAATTCTAAAATTTTCGACCAAATAGTCGAATTTTCATACCGAGAAGAGTAATTTTTAAAGAAAAAGTTAATTTTAAACCCGTTAGTTAAGATTTCTATCAAAATATTCGAAATAAAAAAAAAAGAAACAGATTTGAAACAAAATAGGTAGATTTGCTACTAAAGAGATTGATTTTCACCTAAAACTAAAATTATAAAAATGCTTTTTAACTTTTTAACACAGTAATTAATTTGCAACCAAATGGTCGAATTTTAAGACCAAAAATATTAATTTAAAAAGTAAATTTTTAATCAAATAGTATCCATTTCAATACAAAATAAAAAAGTTCAATTTGTACCAAAGATATGAATTTCCATGCCAAAAGTAACACTGTTAATCAGGATGAAATTTTTAAAAAAAGTTATTTTTCAACAAAATAGTAAGACTTTTAACCAAAAGAGTTAAATTTAAAAAAAAGTTTAATTTTATACTGAATACTTAAATTTTCATATCCAAAATTTTAATTTTCAACCAAAAATTTAATTTTTAACCAAATTTTCAAATTTTTGCCATTTAAAAAATAAGTTTTTTTAAAAAGGAAAGTTACATTTCCAAAATAAAATCGAATCATTAACCAAGTAGATGAATTTTCTACTAACATATTTGAATTTTATGCCAAAAAAGCAAACTGAATACGAAAAAAACACAAAACTTTCGAACCACAATTTGATGTTTCATGCGAAAAGAATAAATTTTAAACAAAAGTCACTTTTTAACTAAATTTTATATATTTTTCACCCAAATATTCAAGTTTCTAAAAATATAATTAAATTCTAAACAAAATTGTTAAATTTTCGTACAAAAAATCGTCATTTTTAACAAAAAATTATTCTCAATAAAAAATTCGAATTTTCGACCATTTTCGATCAAAATAAATTAATTTTTCTATCAAAATTAAAAAAAATAAAAATAGATTTTTTTGAAATATTAAAATATGCTACCGATGAGATGAATTTTTAGCTAAAATTATAAATCTTTAACAAAAAATATGAATATTTAAATCAAAAGGAACACTTTTAAACTTTAAATAATTTTTTGAATTTTAATTAAATAGTCGCATTTTTAACAATTTTCACACACAAAAAAATTTATGACAAAAGAGTTAATTTATAACAAAAAGTTGATTTTTAACCAAATAGTTCATAAAAATATTAGAATTTTCTACAAAGAAAACATAGATTTGATACAAAATAGCGAAATTTGCAACTTTATAAATTAATTTTTAAAAAAGGTACACTTTTAAACAAAAGTGTTGCTATTTCTATCCAAATAGTTGACTATTTAACAAAAAACATGAGTTTTCCAACAAAACTGATTACTTTTACTACACAAAATATAATAGTTGATATTATTTAAATAAAAAAAGAATTTAATTTGTAATTAAACACAGTTCAATTGAACCAATCTGGAATTAAAAAATTTAAATAATTGTGAATGTTTTAAATGAATTTTAGTTAGATTATTCTTGCAGAAGAATTGTTTTTGAATAAATAAGGATTGCCTGACATAAAAAGCAAGGGTCTAAAATTAAATTCCAATAAAACAACATTTTCGGATCTATTCCGTTAAAATTACCTTAAAACCTTCAAAAAAACCATTTTTTATTGATTTTTTCAACAATTATTAGTTTTATTGAAAAAGTGTTCAAATAAAAGTTGTATGGTACATCTTTTAGAAATTAATATTTTTAAATGCGTTAAATTTTTCTGAGCGAGAAAGTTCTAGAAAAATGTTAATTCTTAAAACCCCTGTTTTGTTAACTTTTAATTATTTATTCTAAATTCTTTAAAACCTTTTTTCCTTTTTTCAAATAAAAATGGTTCTCTTAGACTTTACCGAAAAGTTTGAAAAAACTGTTTACCCAATAAATATGTCAATAAATCATCCATTTTTATCAACTTATGTCAAGAAATTATTGCTAAGTAATTTTAATTATATTTTACAAGAACAAAAATTTTATTTTACAAATGCATTAGCCAAGAAAAATTTGTTAATTACATTGTTAATCAAAATAAACACAGTAGATTGTTATTGAACTTACAAAAAAAAAGAAACAAAATGTGTTATTAGAAGTTGAGTATACAAAAAAAAACAAGTTTAAATGCTGAAAAATAGCCAAATATTGAATTTGTTAAGTAAGGTTAGTTAAAACATTATCAAATATTATCGATTCATAGGAAAAAATCCTTTCTAAGTAAGAGGCTATTAATTCCGTGAAAAATCGGTATTTTATTTATAAATACCTAACATTTTAATCATTTGTTCAAAAAATTTTTGTTTACCTTAAAATAAATTTAACGTGAAAATTAATGTGCAGAATTCCCGAAAATAAAACCAAGAATCCATCGACCAAATTTGGACAATCGCCATAAAATTTTCCTACTGAAATTTGAAAACAGCAAATAAAGGAAAAAACTTTTTTATCCTTAAAAAAGAAAAGAAAAAAATTTTCCTTTTTAGACAAAAATGAAAAAGAGGAAAGAAAAATGAGAACGAAAACCAACAAAAACATTTTTTTTCTCTTTTTTTCTTTCTTTCATCTTTTTTATTATTATTATTGTTATCAAATCAGAAAAAAGAAAAACATTTGTAAAAAGTAAATACCAACATTTCGGTACTCATAGAGCACCCTTATCAAGGCAAAGAAAGACAAAAATAAAAACAAAACAAAAAATAAAACAAATAAATAAAATATAATACTTAAGCAGACAGGAACATCACCAACACCACGTTGCTCTCTTTTCGACAGTTCCTTTCTTTTTTATTTTTGTCCATGGAGGAAAATTATGTCCCTTCCAGCAAATCAAGGAAAACAAAACCAAAACCCAACCAACACCACAATGCTCTCTTCTTGACTCTTACTTTCATTTTTATTTTCGCTCAAATAGGAAAATTATCTTCTTTCCAACAAATAAAGAAAAACACTTTTATCTCCTAAAAAAGAAAAAAAAATTCCTTGGACAAAAATAAAAAAGAGGAAAGAAAAATAAGAAGGCAACCAACCAAAACCCTTTCCTTCTCTTTTTTACTTTCTTTCGTCTTTTTTATTATTATTATTATTATTATCAAATCACAAAAAAGAAAAAAATTGGTAAAAAATAAAGACCAACATTTCGGTACTGACAAAGCACCCTTATCAAGGCAAAGAAAGACAAAACACAAAAACAAAAGAAGAAATAAAAACAAAAAAATACACAAGCAGACAGGAACATTACCAATACCACGTTGCTCTCTTCTTGACTCTTTCTTTTTATTTTATTTTTGTCCAAGGAGGAACATCATTTCCTTTCCAGCAAATAAAGGAAAATACTCTTTTCTCCTAAAAAATAAAAGAAAATAATTTTCCTCCTTGCACAAAAATAAAAAAGAGGAAGGAAAAATCAGAAGGCAATCAACCATAACCCTTTCCTTCCCTTTTTTTCTTTCTTGCGTCTTTTTTATTATTATTATCAAATCAGAAAAAAGAAAAACATTTGTAATAAATAAACACCAAAGTTTTGGCACTCACAGAGCACATCCATCATGGCAAACAAAGACAAAGAACAAAACAAAAAATAAATATATATATATAAAATAAAAATAAACCAAGCAAGCAGGAACAGCACCAACACCACGTTGCTCTCTTCTTGACTGTCCCTTTCTTTTTTATTTTTGTGCAAGAAGGATAATTATTTCCAATACTTTTTCAGGAGAAAAAAGCTTTTTTTATTTGTTTTATTTAAATTCAAATAGGAACATTTGATGTTGTTTGTCCAAATATGGTCAATGGATTCTTGTTTTTTTTTTCAGGAAATCTGCACATTAGATATTTAACCACATTCACTGCCTTAAGTTGGTCGCGCAGTAACATTTATAACACATATCCTTCTATTTCTTAATGTCAATTATATTTCCTAACTGACTTGTAAATCTGCATATGATATTAATTTGCATTCATTATGACGGATAAAGTTGAAACAGTTTCGCCACAATGAAAGCATGACTGAATGGGAGGATAAAGGAAATAAGCGGAAAAATCGTGAGAAAATAGTTTAAGTTTTAGAAAACAAGTGAGAAAAAGCGGTTTACGTAAACGACCAAGAAAGAAAGGTTATTAAACTTGGAGAATGAGAATTGAGATCGAAAATAGTTTGAACGAGTTTGTAATAGTCAGACTAGAAAGGATGTAATGAAAGAGCAACTGCCCTGAGATTCCCGGGAAGTTAATAAAAAATCATTTCCGGACTCCTTGAAAAGAAGCGATCAACTGGTCTAACCGGAAAAATACATCAAGGTGACGAGTTGCTGACCTGGTGCTGGAATTTATGTTCTACGTGGAGCAAACTTGCAATGAAATGTGCATGGTACATGGTACTTCACTCCCAGCAACGACCCTGAGAACCGGAGAGAGTGGAAAATAGCAGTCACACAAATTACAATTTTTTTTCTCGAAATTTAACTTTTTTCTCCTAGAGTCGACTCGTTTTTGAAAATTCGTCTTAGTTTCTTGTTGAAAATTAGCTAAGCGGTCGTACTTAAATTACAGCTCAATGGGTGGAGGGGGTCGTTCACGCATGTATGTAATTTTTGGAAATTCGCAACCCACAAAATTGTGATTCTTGTTTTTTTTTTTTTTTTTAACACTAAACTAGAGTATTTTTTGACTTCAAAATTGCATCTTCTTTTTGCCAATTTAACTGTTATCATCCTACAGAGCAGTGTGAACCAGCAATCCATTAAAAATTGTAATTTTTGCCCCTTCTGAAAAAAATCTAGCGACCCGGTATGACCCATTTCTAGAAACGTTGGAATATTCTTTTCCATACTAAAACAGGGAGGCTGCAACCAGAAAGAATTGGCTAATTGAGTTTTAAAGTTAATTCCACTTTGGTACATTGTTTCCGTTAATTTGACTGAACTAATAAAAATGACATTAAAATTTATTTCCAAACAGAGCGAGAAATATGAAAAGCGAAAGTAAAGTTGGCGTAATTCGATATTATTATAATAATTATTATTTCATTGTCTACCAACTTCAGGTACTATTAAGTAATTTTAGAGTTAGCGTATTTCGTGGCTTTTGAGCATTTAGTGGCTTGGGAGACATTAATTTTGTCCCACAAACTAGGATTTAAGTCGCTCTCTTTTAATTATAAAGTCAGTCTCGTAATTTTAAGTGATTGTATAATTTCGGGAATTACTTGTGGTTTAGAGTGGTGACACAAGAATTATGTATACATTTTTATTGTACGTGTGCAGTTCTCTTTAGCAGTTTAGAGAATGTTTAACTCAAACATATCACTTTTTTGTTATAGGGTTAAACAAATTCTAGTTTATTTTAAACAATTTTTTTTACTTCATTTTTGTTTTAATTCAAAGAAATTTGGGTTTGAGTAAAAGAAAATTTTATTAAATTCAAATGGAGTTTGATTATTTTAATTAAAGGTTGGTTTTCATCAAATCCAGATATTAAATTATTATTATTAGTATTTTCAATTACAAATTTTTATTTTTAAATGGGTCAATTAAAAGTCAATTAAAGAGTCAATTAAAAGTGCTATGTGGCAATATAATTGTATTACCCTGTTTTGCATTAATATGCACAAATAAAAATAATAATTTTAATAGTAATAGTATAATAAAAGTAATATAAATAGCATTATTAACTAAGTATCTTTTTTTTATTCATAATTTTTGGATGAAAATTAATTATTTTTTATTGAAAACTATAATATTATATTTTGTGTTTACTATTCATTGTTTTATTAGAAATTCTACTATCTGATTAAAGATTAAATTACTTTATTTAAAATTCAATTTTTGCATTTCTGGATAGAAAATTCGACCTTTTCGATTAAATTTCATCTTTTGCTAAAAAATTATCTTTTTCGGGTTAGAAATTAATTTGTTTCGTTGAAAATGAAAAAACTTGGTTAAAAACTCATTTTTCTTGGTTGAAATTAAACTAGTTTTTTTTTAAATTAATTTTTAGTCAAATATTTGAGAAGACATTGCACTTTTAGCTTAAAAATTTAATTTTTTTGTTGAAAATTTGTCTTTTTGGGATTAAAGTTCAACTCTTTTGATACAAAAGTTTTCTATTTTTGAGAAAAATTAATCTTTTTTGGTCGAAAAATTGTCTTTCCTCGTGAAAAATGTAACTGTTTTCTAAACTTTTGTTTTTTATTTTTGTTAGAAAATGTAACCATTTGTTTAAAAAAATTTGTTGTATAAATTCAACTATTTAATTTAAAGTTTTTTTTTGTTGAAAATCAATTACTTCAAAATTCATCTTTTCTATTTTAAAAGTGAAATATTTTCTAAGTAAGTCAAATTTTTTAATCAAAAATTTATGTTTTCTCGTTAAAAAGTCTTCTTTTTTGAAAATCTGCTAAAACTTTTTTATTTGGCTTTAAAATTTAATTATTTGGTTAACAATGTCACTTTCTGGTAAAAAAAAGTCTTTTTTTGCATATTAATTATTTATGGCTGTAAGTTCTTTTTTTTTTTGAGAATTTAATTTTTTTAAGAGCCTTTTGTTTGGTTGCAAATAATAATTTTTTTGTTTAAAGATTTTGGTTGGAAATTTATTTTTCTTAGTTGAGAATGAAATAATTTGTTGAAAATTCATTTTTTCTGTTTTAAGCGTCAAAGGTTTTCTTAAAAAATGACGTTGTAGCTTGAGTACTAAAATATTGTTAAAAAACTCATTGAGTTCGAAAATTGCAATTAATTATTTTAAAAAATTTTTGAATTAAAATTATTTTAAACAGAAAATTTCAATTATTTGAAGTGAAATTTTATCGTTTAAAAATAATTAATTTCAAACTTGTCAATTATACTTTAAACAATTTTTTAATTAAAATTTTTATCCCTAAAATAAAACTTGGATAAGTAAAAATAAAAAAATCATCTTTCAACGTAAAAAGAATAACTTTAAAATTGTAACCTTTAAAAAATTAGCAAAAAAATTTTTCATTTTTAAATTCCAAATAGTTTGATTTTTAACGCCTAATTTGAAATTATTATTGATTTTTTGACATTTTTTAATTTAAAACGAATTAGATTTTTCTTTTAATTTTAAACTGAAAATCGGCAAAACCTTAGGATATTTAATTGAAAATTAAAAATTAAAATAAAATACTACAAAAAATATTTTTATATATGATTTTTTTCAGTTCACTTTGCCTTCTTCTAAAATCGTTAAAATTTTAAGGCTTGAATTTGACAAATGACCGTTATGAATTTTAATTGTTGAAAACTTTCAAACCTTCAAAAATTAAGAAAACAAAAACAAAAAAATTTTCCGAATTTCACCTTTTGTATAAAAAACCCATAATTTCAAATCTTAAAAAATTAAATTGTTTTAGATTTGTATATTCAAAACTATAATTAAAAATGTAAATTTTAATACTTTCAAAAATTAAAAATATATTATTAATAAATATCAAATTATGCAGTATCCATCCGCTGGGATTCGAACCCTGGTCAAATTTTATACGAATCCTAACGCATTGTTTTTCATAAGTAAAAACTAAAATATTTTTCCTTTAAACTATCAGATTTATAGACAAAAGTTGCTTGAAGATTATTAATTATTAATTTTTAAAAACCGTTCAGTAAATTAAAAAATCTGTACTCTATTAACACAATTCTAAATTTAATACCACTTTATTCTAACACCGATTTTTAAACCATATGTTTAAATATTTAAATTGTAATCAGTTTCGGATTCCCTTTGAATTTGTAGTAAAATGGATTACTCGAATTAGATTGACCACATTGAATTGAATTCTATCTTCAGTAGCAGAAGTATTTCGCAAAGTACGATGGACTCTTTCAATTGACGCCCTCCGCTTTCGTACGTATTTCGCTTTTTTTTTTTTTTTTTTTTTTTGTAAGCGACACAAGTACAATAATGGTCCTTGGCTTGTCCATGTTTTCTTGCCGGATCGATATCCGGCTCCAGACAAAGGATCACATAGATTGAAACGTTTCAGTCTCTATTAGGCGGCGAAATCGATTATAATCAATTTGTTAAAAAAATATAATTATAATTAAAAAAAAAAAACTATGAACCTTGTGAGATAGTGCGCAGCTTACAATATCATATTGACAAGTGTGCGCCAGATCTCTAATCGTCTTAACAAGATGATTATCGGTAGGAGCCACTTTCAAGGTGACATTCATCAGAGCCTTGCCTGAAGATCAAGGTCTTTTCTTCTCTTTGTATTCATATCAATTTGCAGAAAAAATTTATTCCGTAGTATTTATTGTCTAAAACAATGAAAAATAAAAGCAAGGATGGTATTTTTGATCATTTTTTAAATTGTTACCTATACTTCAGATTGAATACATAATATTTTGTTACAAGGAAAAGGTTTTTCATAATTTATAAAATTTTTGTTATTATTTTTAAAGTATAAGTTAAATGATTTTTGTTTAAAATAATTTATAATAAAATAATTTCGAATTTAAATCTAAAACTAATATAAATGTGCAATGTTATATTGTATAGTGTCAATTATCTTAAACAATAGAAAAGGAAAGCAATGACAATGTTTTTGATAATTTGCTGAAATTATCATTTTTTACAAATTTTTTTAAATTCTTAATTTAATTTTGGGACTAAAATCATTATTGTTTTTTAAATATTATTTCCGATAAAAAAAGCTAACATCTGCTATAAATATATCAATGTTTTTGTGTCTTTCCGTAACTTAAGAAAAAAGATCTTCATTTTTTGACTTGGATCCAAATCCTTTTCAAGTATTTTGTTACACTTGAAACGTGATTATTATTTTTAAATGTCACATAATTTTTAAATTAAAATAGAAAACTAATATTAATGGACAATGTTGTATTGAATAGTGTCTATTATCTAAACAAAAATGCAAGGACAAAATTTTTAATACTTTATGAAATTTGTTATTGTTTTTGAAGTTGTTTAAAATTTTAAGTGTAATTAAATAGGTTTAGTGGTTTTTGTTTAAAATAATGTTAAATAAAATAATTTTTGAATTGAAATATAAAACTAATATAAATGGACAGTGTTATATTTTAACGTGTCAATTATCTGAAACAATAGAAAAGGAAAGAAATGACAATATTTTTCATAATTTACCAAATTTGTCATTGTTTACTAATTTTTTTTTAATTTTAAATTTAATTTTAAGAGTTAAATGATTTTTGTTTCAAAGTAAATTTTGTTGAGAAACGCTAATATCTTCTATAATTTTATCAATGTCTTTGTGTCTTTCCGTAACTTCAGGAAAAAATCGTCATTTTTTGACTTGGATTCAAATAATTTACTAGGGTTTTATTACATTATTATTCGAATATTGTAAATATTTTTTGGATTTAATGATGTTTTATTGATAATCGCAATTTTAGACGAAAAATACTAACGTAATATTTTTAGACATTGTAATTCTTTTTTTAAAGTTTCTATTTTTTAGAAAATAATTAACAACCATTTTTTAACAAATGCTTAAAAAAACAAGAAACCAAAAAAGCTCTCTTAAAGCGTCATTATTATTTTTTTAATCTCACACAATTTTTAAATTAAAATATAAAACTAATATTAATGGACAGTGTTCTATTGAATAGTGTCTACTATCTGAAAACAATGCAAGTACAACATTTTTTATAATTTATGAAATTTGTTATTGTTTCTAAACTTGCTCAAAATTGTGAGTTTGAATTTGTAGTTTACGCGGTTTTTTTTTTAAATAATCTTTTGAAAAATAATTTTCGAATTAAAATATGAAACTAATATGAATGGACAATGGTATATTTTATAGTGTCGAATACCTAAAACAATAGAAAAGAAAAAAAATGACAATATTTTTCATAATTTTCTAAATTTGTCATTGTTTACAAATTTTTTTAATTCTTAATTTAATTTTGGGATTTGAATGATTTTTGTTTCAAATAATATCTCCTGTGAGGAACTTTAACATCCATAATTATTATATCAATATTTTTGTGCCTTTCCGTAACTTCAGAAAAAAGATCTTCATTTTTTGACTTGGATTTAAATCCTTTTCAAAAATTTTGTTTTATCATTATGAAAATATTGCAAATATTCTTTGGAATTTAATGATGTTTTATTAATAACGGCAATTTTAGACGAACAATACTAACATAATATTTTTAGACATTGCAATTCTTATTTTAAAGCTTATATTTTTTTTAAAGTAAATTAACAAACATTTTTTTAAAAAAAAATTCTTAATACTAGAAAACAAGAAAACGCACTTAAAGTGTGATTAATATTTGAATATATTACACAATTTTTAAATTAAAATATAAAACTAATATAAATGGACAATGTTGTATTGAATAGTGTCTATTATCTGAAAAAAATAAAAAATAAATGCAAGGACAGCATTTTTATTAATTTATGAAATTTGTTACTGTTTTTATAGTTGTTAAAAATTTTGAGTATAATTTTTTAGATTGAATGATTTTTGTTTTTTATATTTAAAAAAAAATTCGAATTAAAATATAAAACTAACATTAATGGAAAATATTATATTGTATAGTTCCAATTTACTTAAACAATAGAAAATAAAAGCAATGAAAATACTTTTTATAATTTACTAAGTTTGGCATTGTTAAAATTATTTTTTTGAATTCTACATTTATCTTTGAGAGTTAAATGATTCTTGTTTCAAATAAAATTTCCGATGAGAAACGCTAACATCTGCTATTATTATATCAAAGTTTGTGTGTCTTTCCGAAACTTAAGAAAAAAGATCTTCATTTTTTGACATGGATCTAAATCCTTTTTAAGGATTTTGTTACATTATTATTTAAATATTGGAAATTTCTTTGGAATTTAATGATGTTTCATTAATAACGGCAATTTTTTGACGAAAAATACTAACAAAATATTTAGACATTTTAATTCTTATTTTAAAGCTTATATTTTTGAGAAAGTAAATTAACAAGCATTTTTAAAAAATACTCAAAACTAGAAACCAAAAAGCGCACATAAAGCGTGATCATTATTTTTTAAATTTCACCAAATTTTTAAATTAAAATATAAAAGTAATATTAATGGAGAATGTTGTATTGAATAGCGTCTATCGTCTGAAACATTAAAAAAGAAAAGCAAGTACAACATTTTTTATATTTTATGAAATTTGTTATTGTTTTTTAAGTCTTCAAAACTTGTATGGTAATTTTAGAAATCAAATTATTTATCTTTAAAACAATATTTCTGGTAAAAAAACAGTTATATAAGCTACGATTCTATCAATGGTTTTGTGTCTTTCCGTAAGTTAAGAAAAAATATCTTAATTTTTTGACTTAAATCAAAATACTTTTCAAGGATTTTGTTACATTATTATTTAAATATTGTAAAATTTTTTTGGATTTAATGATGTTTTAATAATAATCGCAATTTTAGAGAAAAAATACTAACATATGATTTTTAGACATTGTAATTCTTCTGTTAAAGCTTACATATTTAGAAAGTAAATTAACAAGCATTTTTTAACAAATACTTAAAACTAGAAACCAAAAAAGATCACTTAAAATGATCACTTAAATTATTATTTTTTAAATCTCACACAATTTTCAATTTAAAATATAAAACTAATATCAATGGCCAATTTTGTATTGAATACTGTCTATTATCTGAAATAATAAAAAAGAAAAGCAAGGACAACATTTTTTATCATTTATGAAATTTGTTATTGTTTTTAAAGTTGTTAAAAATTTTAAGTTTAATTTTGTAGGGTAAATGATTTTTGTTTAAAATAATTTAAAAAAAAAATAATTTTCGAATTAAAATATAAAACTAATATAAATGGACAATGTTATATTGTATAGTTTCAATTTACTGAAATAATAGAAAAGAAAAGCAATGACAATATTTTTGATAATTCACTGTTTAGAAATTTTTTTTAAATTCTAAATTTAACTCTGAAAGCTGAATGATTTTTGTTTCAAATAATATTTTCGGTAAGAAATGCTAACATCTGCTATTATTATATCAATGTTTTTGTATCTTTCCGTAACTTCAGAAAAAAATCGCCATTTTCTGACATGGATTCAAATAATTTACTAGGGTTTTATTAAATTATTATTCGAATATTGTAAATATTCTTTGGAATTTATTGGTGTTTTATTAATAACGATAATTTTAGAAGAAAAATAATATCGTACTATTTTTATACATTGTAATTCTTCTTCTTTGAAGCTTATATTTTTTACAAAGTAAATTAACAAGCATTTTTAACAAGCACTGAGACCTAGAGAACAAAAAAGCACACTAAAAGCGTGATTATTATTTTTAAATGTCACACAATTTTTAAATTAAAATATAAAAATAATATTAATGGACAATTTTGTATTGGATAGTGTCTCTCATCTGAAACAATAAAAAAGAAGAGCAAGGACAACATTTTTGATAATTTATTACATTTGTAATTGTTAAATTTTTTTTTAAATTATAATTTTAATTTTGTGAGTTAAATAATTTTTATTTTTCAAATATTAGTTCTGGCAACAAACGCTAACATCTGCTATTATTATATCAATGTTTTTGTGTCTTTCCTTAACTTAAGAAAAAAGATCTTAATTTTTTGTCTTGGATCCAAATCCTTTTTAAGAATTTTGTTACATCATTATTCAAATATTGTGAATATTTTTTGGAATTTAATGATGTTTTATTAATAACGGCAATTTTAGACGAAAAATACTAACAAAATATTTAGACATTTAATTCTTATTTTAAAGCTTATATTTTTTAGAAAGTAAATTAACAAGCATTTTTAAAAAATACTTCAAATTATAAAACAAAAAAGCGCACTTAAAGCCTAATTAAAATTTTTTAAAACTCAAAAAGTTTTTATAGAAAATATAATACTAATATTAATGGACAATCTTGTACTGAATAGTGTCTATTATCTGAAAAAAGAACAAAGAAGTGCAAGAAAATTTATGATAGTTTATGAAATTTGTTATTGTTTTTAAATTTTGTAAAAATTTCAAGAATAATTTTGTAAACTAAATGATTTTTGTTTAAAATGATTTTAACAAATAATTTTTGAATTAAAATATCAATCTAATATAAATGGAAGTTTATGTATTGTATAGTATCAATTATCAGAAACAGTAGAAAAGAAAAGCAATGAAAATATTTTTTATAATTTACTAAATTTGTCATTAAAATTTTTTTTATTCTTAATTTAATCTTGGGGATTTAATAATTTTTATTTTTTAAATATTGTTTTGGGTAAGAAACGCGAACATCTGCTATTATTATATCAATGTTTTTGTGTCTTTCCGTAACTTAAGAAAAAAGATCTTAATTCTTTGTCTTGGATCCAAATCCTTTTCAAGGATTTTGTTACATTATTATTCAAATATTGTAAATATTTTTTGGAATTTAATGATGTTTTATTAATAACGGCAATTTGGAACGAAAAATAATAACATAATATTTGTATACATTGTAATTTTCCTTCTTTGAAGCATATATGTTTTAGAAAGTAAATTAACAAGCATTTTTAAAAAATACTTAAAACAAGAAGCCAAACAAGCTCACTTAAGGCGTGATTATTATTTTTCAAATCTTACACAATTTTAAAATTAAAATATAAAACTAATATTAATACACAATGTTGCATTGAACTGTGTCTATTATCTGAAAAAAGAACAAGGAAATGCGATGACAACATTTTTTATAATTGATGAAAATTGTTACTGTTTTTAAAGTTTTTAAAATTCATATGTTTCTATTTGGAAATTAAATTAATTTTGTTTAAAATAATATTTCTGGTGAAAACAATTATATAAGCTACGATTATATCAATAGTTTTGTGTCTTCCCGTAACTTGAGAAAAAAATCATAATTTTTTTAATCGTATCCCGATCATTTTTATGGATTTTATTACATTATTATTCAAGTATCATAAATATTCATAAAAATGTAATAATGTTTTCACTGTCATAAAAATCTTAGACAGAAACCAATACCATTCTTAGGGATTGTAAATCTTCTTTTAAAACTTATGTTGTTTAGAAACGAAATTAACAAGAATCTTATAAAAAATATACTTGCTTAAAATTAGAAACCAAAAATGTGCGCTTAAAGCTTGATTATTATTTATTAGTTCTCACAAAAAATTTCGATTAAAAATATAAAACTAAGATCAATGAACAATGTTATATTGTTTAGTGTCAATTATCTGAAACAATAAAAAAGAAAAGCAATGACAATATTTTTGATAATTTACTGAATTTTTCATTGTTAAATTTTGTTTTTAAATTATAAATCTATCTTTGTGAGTTAAATGACTTTTGTTTCAAATAATATTTCCGGTGAGAAACGCTAAGATCCTCAATTATGACATCAATGTTTTTGTGTCTTTCCGTAACTTCAGAAAAAAATCGTCATTTGTTGACTTGGATCCAAATCCTTTACTAGGGTTTTATCACATTATTATTTAAATATTGTGAATATTCTTTGGAATTTAATGATATTTTATTAATAACGGCAATTTTAGACAAAAAACACTAACATAATATTTTTAGACATTGTAATTTTTCTATTAAAACCTATGTTCTTTAGTAAGGAAATTAACAAGCATCTTTTGACAAACACTTACTAAAAACTGGAAATAAAAAAAGCGCACTTAAAGCGTGATTATTATTTTTCAAATCTCACACACTTTTTATATCACAATATAAAACTAATAAAAATGGTCAATGTTGTATTAAATAGTGCCTATTATCTGAAACAACAAAAAAGAAAAGCAGCACAACATTTTTTATAATTTATGAAATTTGTTATTGTCTTCAAATTAACAAATTGTATTTTTTAAATTAAATTATGTTTGTTTAAACATATTTCTGGTAAAAACGCATATATAGGCTATGATTATATCTATATTTTGGTTCCTTCTCGTAACTTAGGAAAAAAACTGAATATTTTGATTGGAATCCAAATCCTTTTCTAAGATTTTATTATATTATTATTCAAATAATGTCAACACTCTCTGAAATCTAATGACTTTTTAATTATAATAGCAATATTATACCAAAACCGCAAACATAAAATTCTTAGCGATTGTAAATCTTCTTTCAGGACTTTTTTTTATGAACATGAACAAGCCTCTTTGAATAAATACTTCCTTAAAACTATAAAACCAAATACGCGTGTCTAAACCTCGATTATAATTCCTTTGATCTGACACAATTTTTAAATTAAAATATTAAACTAATATTAATGGACAATCTTGTAATGTATATTATCTGTTATATGAAACAATGGAAAAGCAAAGCAAGGGTAATATTTTTGATGATTTATGAAATTTGTCCTTGTATTTAATGTTGTGCAAAATTGTAAGTTTAATGTTGAAAGTCAAATTATTTTGTTTATAATAATATTTTTGGTTTGAAAAAAACGCTAACATACCCTATTATTATATCAATGCTTTTGTATGTTCTGATAACTTAAGCAAATAACATCTTCATATTCTGACTTTTGTCCGAATAATTTTCGAGGATTTTATTACATTATTATTCAACTATTGTGAATATGGTTAAACATCTAATGATTTTTTATTCTTAATCGCAATTTTAAAAGAAAAAAAACATTCACATTAATTAAAATTCATAGAGATTGTAAATCGTCTTTCGAACCTTTTATTATTTCTTAGAAAGGAAATGGACAAATATGTTTTAGTAATTTGATTACATAATTCAAACTAGTAACCAAACGTGCGCATGTAGAGCGCGATTATTATTTTTTTAATCTCACACAACTCTCATGAATGGAAAATGCTTTTTTCTATAGAATCTATTATATTAAACAATAAAAAAACAAGGACACTATTTTTGATTATTGTTTAAAATTGTTAACTTAACTTTATAATCTATATATGATATTGAAGAAAAAAACGAAAAGACTAAAAAATAAAGTTGTTCAATTCGTAACTTTAATTTTGAAAGTCAAATAATTTTTGTTTAATGTAATATTCCAATATTGAGAATGATACTTTAAGGCTAATATTTTTTGTTCAGGAAGGAGGTAATCAGAGTTAATATTTTTTTATAAGTCTCATAAATTCTGTGCTAAGTGCCGGTTAAATGACAATCAATCTATTAAAACATTATTTTCCAAGGACGTTCCATTTCCTAACAAATGGACTTGAAAAAAACTTTATGGACTAATATGTTTAATTATTACATTCTTATGTACAGTTACGTACAATTATGTAAATTTCATATTTTTCAATTGTTTTTAGTACAAAATTTTCTTTTTTTAATTTTGAACAGATGGAAATAGAATTTTCAATTTTCGTCATTTTTAAATAGTTAAATTTTCAACAAATAAAATTTCTAATGTTAATAATTAAAAATAGAAACCTTTTATTTGCGGCAGTTAAAAATGTTATTTTATTAATTCTTTAGCAATTTATTTTTTAACCTTTGAAAATGCAAATGTTGAAAATTCAAGATAATGGAATTTTTCACAGTTAGAAATAGAATTTTCTTCGTTATTCACAAGATTAATTTCAAGCTGTTAAAATTCAAATAACGATAATTGAAGAAAATTGAAAATTGGATTTTTGACATTTGAAAATGAAATTTTCTTGCTTCTTCACCAGTTTAATCCTAATAGTTGAAATTCAACTTTTGAAAATAGGAGAAAATTAGAAACTCAATTTTCAACAAGTCATAATTGAATTTTGTTTATTTTTAATAATTGAAGGATCTAATGTTGAAAATCCAAAAAAATTGAATTTCTCACAGTTCAACATAAAATTTTCTTCATCTTTGACGAATTTCTTTTTGACTCTTGAAATAAAAAATTACGAAAATTAAAGAAAATTGAATTTTCAACAGTTAAAAATTAAATTTTCCTAATTATTTAAAAGTTCAATTATAAAATGTTAAGATTCAATTATTGAAAATTCAAGAAAATTGAAAATGCAATTTTCAGCAGTTAACAATTAAATTTTCTTCAATTTGCAAAATATAAAAGTTCTAATGTTAAAAAGTCAAAAAATTGAATTTCCCACAATTCGAAATAAAATTTTCTTTATCTTAGACAGATAAATTTTAAAATTTTGAAATACAAAATTGAGAAAATTAAAGAAAATTGAATTTTCAACAGTTAAAAATTAAATCTTCTTAATTTTTTAATAGTTTAATTATAAAATGTTAAGATTCATTTATTGAAATTTCAAGAAAATTTAATTTTCAAAACTTAAAAATAAATTTTCTTCATATTTTAATAGTTTAATTATAAAATGTTATGATTCAATTATTGAAAATTCAAGAAAATTGAAAAATTCAATTTACAACAGTTAAAAATTAAATTTTCTTCATTTTTTAATATTTCAATTTTAAAATGTTAAGATTCAATTGTTGAAAATTCAAGAAAATTTAATTTGCAACAGCTAAAAATTAAATTTTCTTATTTCTTTAATATTTCAATTATAAAATGTTAAAATTCAATTATTGAAAATTCAAGAAAATTGAATTTTCAACAGTTAAAAATTGAATTTCCTCCATTTTTTTAATAGTTCAATTATAAAATGTTAAGATTCAATTATTGAAAATTAAAAAAAATTGAAAATTTAATTTTCAACAGTTAAAAATTAAATTTTCTTAATTTTTTAATGGGTTTATTATAAAATGTTATGATTCAATTATTGAAAATTCAAGAAAATTGAAAATTCGATTTACAACAGTCAAAAATTAAATTTTCCTAATTTTTTAATATTTCCATTTTAAAATGTTAAGATTCAATCATTGAAAATTCAATAAAATTTAATTTTCAACAGTTAAAAATTGAATTTTCTTAATTTTTTAATAGTTTAATTATAAAATGTTAAGATTCAATTATTAAAAATTCAAGAAAATTGAAAATTCAATTTTCAACAGTTAAAAATTGAAGTTTCTCAATTTTTTAATAGTTCAATTTTAAAATGTTAAGATTCAATTATTGAAAATTCAAGAAAATTGTATTTTCAATAGTTAAAAATTGAATTTTCTCCATTTTTTAATCGTTAAATTATAAAATGTTAAAATTCAATAATTGAAAATTCAAGAAAATTGAAAATTAAATTTTCAACAGTTAAAAATAAAAGTTTCTTAATTTTTTAAAAGTTCAATTATAAAATGTTAAGAATAAATTTTTGAAAATTCAAGAAAATTGAATTTTCAACAGTTAAAAATTGAATTTCCTCCATTTTTTTAATAGTTCAATTATAAAATGTTAAGATTCAATTATTGAAAATTAAAAAAAATTGAAAATTTAATTTTCAACAGTTAAAAATTAAATTTTTTTATTTTTTAATAGGTTAATTATAAAATGTTATGATTCAATTATTGAAAATTCAAGAAAATTGAAAATTCAATTTACAACAGTTAAAAATTAAATTTTCTTAATTTTTTAATATTTCCATTTTAAAATGTTAAGATTCAATCATTGAAAATTCAAGAAAATTTAATTTTCAACAGTTAAAAATTGAATTTTCTTAATTTTTTAATAGTTTAATTATAAAATGTTAAGATTCAA
>JAAAKG020012048.1:0-20931 GCA_010014905.2 Druon quercuslanigerum | reverse complement strand
AATCGCATGGACTGAATGGTTGTACCGTTCTACTCTGATGTGAGTTCCTGGACGTGGGCACTCTCCTTCGTGTACGCAGAGATTCTGGGTATAGCGACGTCCTCGCCGAAGGACTTGGAATAGCACGCACGGAAGCTATAGTCGAGTCTGTCGAGCCAAGCTCCAACTCACTATAGGCTATCCCCCTTAAGTCCTATTCTAAGATCTCGAGGAGACTTAGGTATTGCGATACAGCATAGATTTTTACAGAGTAGCCTGCGAGCACTCTCCGCCGATAGCGCATATAATTTTAAAAGAGACCAAAGAGTCTACGATTTTTGAGATAGTTTCCCAAAGAGGAATAGAAGACAGGATAATTCTAAGTCCGCGGTAAAATTGTTCCGAAAATAGCTTAGAAATAAATTGTGTTTTGTGAAAATCTCCTCTTTAATTTCTCGACCCGAGTCATCCTATAAGTATAAGGAGCGCAGAACCTTACAAACATAAAATAAAATAAAATTAAAAATTAAAAATAAAATTATATTCCCTTCCCTTATTTGTACCCTTCTTATCCCTACTTATTTCCTTAGCCCTTACAGCCTGTCTCCTAATCCTCCTTATTTCTGATTAGTTCCTCCACTTCCCCTTCTCTTCCCGTACTTTCACATCCCTCATTTACTCTCCCTTCAAACAATTCGCCCCCCCCCCCTAAGTGCCCCTTTTTCCCTACTAAGTCTCTATTTTCCTATCGCTTACTTCCCCTACTCCCCTTTCCTTATTTAAAATCACCTTCTAAACTTTTCCATTCTTCATCTCCCCACACTTCCAATCACTTATTTAATTTTCCCTCTCCTTATTTCCCTACATATCCCTTATTTTCACTCTACTAATTTTTTCTTTTTTCACCTATCTTCCCTAATTCCTTTCCCCTAATTTTATCTAACTTCCCCTATCTTGCTTATCTTCATTCTCTCTTATTTCTCTACTCTACTAACCTTCACTTCCCCTACTCCCCTCAAATTTATTTTTAATCACCTCCTCCACTCTTGCTTCCTCCATCCCCACACTTTCAATCACTTTTTCCTCTCTCCTTATTTCCCTACGCATCCCGTGCTTTCACTCTACTTATTTCCCCTAATTTCTCTTCCCTAAATTTCTCAATATTTATTTTTTCTTCTCTTCTTTTCTTCCCTTCATTTCCTCTCACTTCCCCTACCTTCCTTCCCATCATTTTCCCTCACTTTCCCTAGTTGGAAAAAGTACGAAGTACCAAAACTATAAAGGGTCACAAAACCCTAAAAAAGGGAAACTTATTTTATCGAGAAAATACAAAATTAAACTGAAATGGGGATCATTAGGAATAATATTTTTTAAATTGATTTCCGAATATGCATTGGGTCGTATCTGTATGGAAAGAACACATGGTTGAAACGAAAATGCATTAGAGTGAGGTAGAGAGACTGATGCCTGGTTGAAACTTGAAAGTCAAATTCTATCCACTCAGGTTAAGCTAAAACGAAATGCATTGAGTTGGTTGCCATTCAACCCAGTTACATACTTTAGTATACTGTGCGTACCACATGTGACGGTACCCACATACAAATCGTAAGATTATCCAATAGTCCATTTCGATTTTTCAAATTCATTGAAAAATATAAGCAAAATACGTTTTCAATCTGACCCAATATGATGTTTCTTTTCAAGTTTTTTTCCGATTCACTGATGAAATAAGTTTAATATTTGCAAGCTTTATTTCCTTTGAAAATATCTAAATTATTATTTATGGTAAAGGAACCAATTGCCGAGGAAATAGTCAACTGCAAATTTTGTGATATTTTTTCTTACAAACGATAATTCCTAAAACTTTTAAACTTGTTTTCCTAACTAAAAATTGATCAAAATTGTATTTAGGCATTTATTCTTATACAGGAAATGAAAACTTATGATAAAAATCGTAATGAAATGACAATTTATGAAAAAATTATGCTGCCGGTATAGGGCATTCATCCAGAAAAAACTGAAAAGGCTCTTAAATGTTGTCCCTAAGTAGGCTAATTATCTGCAAAAGAGTCAGTGGAATGAAATCAAAAAAGAAAGATCAAAAAAACTTTAAGCTAGTAATCCCTAATTGATTTTAAGTTATTTTGAAGACAAATTCAGCATAAATTTTAAAGAGGTTTATGTGACCTGATTTTTGTTTGTTTGAACTTTTATTTTAATGCAAAGACTGAAGAAAAAGAGGATTTTTTGTTTGTTTATCTTCGTAAACAATTTTTTTCTATGAACAAAATTGCCACTCTTTATGCATGGGAGTACTTAAAAGCAAAAGAAAATGCTGACATTGTTAAATTATTCGTTATGAATAAATTAACTAAACATATAGTGTACACTGTGGATTCTTTCTTTGCAAAGTAATTTTTTTGTTAAGATAACATACTTTCATTGAAAAAAATAATTCACGATCATAGAAAATTTGTTATCCAATATTTTCTATTAATTTTATAAGCAAATTATTCAAACAAATGCCCAGTGTGGACATTTAAAAGCCTAAAGTAATCGTGTTTTCTCTTAAATTTCCTCAAAATTATGTCGCCAGTGATGTTCAGTAATGGGGAATTAATGGTCCGATATTTTTTATTAAGTTCATGAACAAATTATATGAAAGAATAGCCAGTCTTAACATTCAATGACCAAAAAAAATCTTGTTCCCCATAACTTTCCTTAAATCATGTAGCTAGTGAGATTTAATGTTGCAAAATTATCACCCAATATTTTTTATTACTTGTGTTTAATGTTTTGTTTTACATATATTAAAGAAACAGTTTGTTTACGAAATGATTAAAAAATGTAAAATATTAAAATATCACACATGAATGTCATTAGAAACATCATTTGAGAAAAATTAGGAGATAAAAGGATTTTTTCGACCTTTATGTGCCCAAGTTATAATTTTTTTTTTAATTCGTTTTTAAAATAAAAAGAAAATATCAGATGATAAATTCCCATAATTCAACATCATTGGCAACCGGTTGTAGGAAACTTAGGAGAAAAACAGAGTTCTTTCTGTCTTTAAATGTACACACTGAGATTTTGTTATATAATTTGTTTATAATTTTAATAAAAAATATCTTATGATAATTTTTTATCCTTAAACATCACTAGCGATATAATTAGAAAAAAATAAGAGAAAAACAATTTTTTCATATTTTTTCGCCTAAGGGAATTTTGCATTTTCGAAAAATTGAACTCATGCTTCAGACTTCAGTTTTTAGGGATTGAAGAGGAGTGTCTTCAAAATAATGTTTATTTTGTAATATACTTTAATTTAATAAAGATAATTTTATTTTAACCCCCTCCCTCCTGCAGCGTAACAATTATAACCGATTAATAAAAAAAAGAATTAATAAAATACATTTTTAATTCCCGTCGTCTTTTGCATACAAAGAATTACTAATGGACAATTTGCATATTTTCCATTACATTCTAAGCAATGTTTAATTGTTCAAATAAACAAGGGGGTAACTAGAGAAATATGATAAAGAAAGCAGTCTTTTACAGAGGCTTTTTTCTTTGAGTGATGTAAGATGAAAGGTTAATTATTTGTCTGAGAACGTGAATTGTGAATAAAAAATTGAATTGTGAAATCTTCGACTTAACACAATGAGTTTATAACTAAAAATAGAATAGTAAAGCCTCAAGTTGAAAAAGTTGACTTTTTAACAAAATAAGAAAAAACATTAATTTTTAAAGAAAAGCCTAATTCTTAACAAAATTATAGAATATTAACACAAAAAATATGAATTCTGAAACAAAAATATGATAGTAAGTAATAATACTAGACTTTTAATTAAAAATACTTAACTTTCCAATAAAGGAGTAACGTTTTGTTATTGGCTTTTAATCATTTAAGTCGCATTTAAGAGTAGAAATGAAAAAAGAGAGAAGTTTTTTAAAAATAGAAACAAAAGAAGAACTTTTTAAGAAAAACGTAACTAGAAAAATATGAAAAAGAAAGCAGTCTTTTATAGAGGCTCAGTTTTATGAGTGGTGTAAGATGAAAGGTTAATTTTCATCCGAGAACGTGAATTGTGAAAGAAAAGTTCAATTGTTAAATTTTCGACTTAAAACAATGACTTTTGAACCAAAAATGAAGTAGTAAAATCTTAAGTTGAAAAATTTGATAATTTAAGAAAACAAAACAAAAACATAAATTTTAAACATAAAGTTAAATTCTCATCCTTAAACATCACTAGCGATATAATTAGAAAAAAATAAGAGAAAAACAATTTTTTCATATTTTTTCGCTTAAGGGAATTTTGCATTTTCGAAAAATTGAACTCATGCTTCAGACTTCAGTTTTTAGGGATTGAAGAGGAGTGCCTTCAAAATAATGTTTATTTTGTAATATACTTTAATTTAATAAAGATAATTTTATTTTAACCCCCTCCCTCCTGCAGCGTAACAATTATAACCGATTAATAAAAAAAAGAATTAATAAAATACATTTTTAATTCCCGTCGTCTTTTGCATACAAAGAATTACTAATGGACAATTTGCATATTTTCCATTACATTCTAAGCAATGTTTAATTGTTCAAATAAATGTTTATATTTTTTAAAACCTTATGTAGTTAGTTAAACAATTTATTATTTTTCAGTCACATAATTTCTAAAAATTGAGTGACTAAAGTTTGTTAAATAATTAGAAAATTTTGAGAACCTGCAAATATTAAAATTTGTCGAAAATTTAATGAGAAAAAATGTTTCTCCCGATTTTCTTAGATGAAATATGTAATTAAAGAAATATGTGTTATTTAAATAATTGTAAAATTATAAAAACAAATTTTTTTATTGTTATCATTAATTAAATAACGCAAAAAGTTTAGAAAATGCGTGCAGTTTACGAG
Source organism: Druon quercuslanigerum (assembly GCA_010014905.2). Taxonomy (NCBI): domain Eukaryota; kingdom Metazoa; phylum Arthropoda; class Insecta; order Hymenoptera; family Cynipidae; genus Druon; species Druon quercuslanigerum. The sequence continues at coordinate 16,046 of JAAAKG020012048.1, read as the reverse complement.
TTAACTGAAAAAAAATTTAAACAAATTAAAATGTTTAAAAAATGTATAAGTTGTTTGAGAAATTGGATATTGTTAAAGAATAACTGCTTATTCTTAAATAATCTATTATTGATTATTTTGAAAAAAACGTTTAAAAAGCGTCAATTAACCGTATTACGTAAAATTCAAATTTGTCACTTATGGGGTTTTCTTTAGGGACACATAAGAGTGGCTTAAAATTAATCAATTTCAAAATTTATTAGCGATATAATATTAATCGATTTTTCTCATATTTCGAAATTTTTTTTGGCAATTTGAACAAAACGGAGGCAGTGGAGGGGTGAGAGCAAAGAAATTCGAAAGAAAAAAATTCACCCAGCATAAATAAGAGCAAACCCTGTTGGGCTACCCAAGTGGGTCCAATATGTACACAGAATAAAATTTTAGTAATCGAAACAAAACCATTTGGTTGAGCGTGTTTTGTTGTGAGAGCCAAATTTTGTATGTTAACATAAAATTATTTTGTTGGTCAAACAAAATATTTGGTTCTTAACAAAAAATTATTTTGTTGGTCAAACAAAATATTTGGTTCTTAACAAAAAATTATTTTGTTGGTCATACAAAATATTTGGTTCTCAACACAAAGTTATTATTTAAAGCCTTATTTTGTTGTCCAGAATAAATTTTTGTTGAGCCAACAAAACTGTTTAGTTTGGTCTAGATGTAACAGAAGTTATATCGAGCTTTGTCCTGGATTAAAATAAAGGGTATAAAGTGACAGAACAATCTTGTCTTAAATAGCTATAAATTAATTGTTGATGTTAACGTTACGAAAAAATATTTTTATTTCATTCTCCATAATTTATGGTATTTTTCATATGTATGATATTACGATTTTTGTCCTTTGAAAACTCAAATCAGTTATAAAAAAACTGTTTTGTAGCAAAGTCATTGACTAATTTATTAAATTTGTATTTAAACCGACTTATAATTAGTTAAAAATACTTCTTTTCTTCAATAGGATTTATCAAATAATAAGTTGCTTGGAAATTAAAATTAGTAATAATTACCATTCAGAGAATTGGTGAATGACTTTCAGCTACAAGATAGTTGTTTTTTACGACTGATTCTGGTATTAAGAGTACAAAAAGTATGTTCTTGCCCTAAAAAATATTTAGCTACTCCGAGAAAACTATTTTGTTTATACAGCAAAACAATTTATTTGAGACACAAAAGAATTTGGTTGACCTTACAAAAGTATTTTTTTAGGTTAACAAACAAATTGTCTTGAATCAAGATAATATTGTATTGGGGTGACAAAATAATTCCGTTACATCATCAAAAAAATTTGGTTATTCTAACAAAACAGTTTTCTTTGGCAAAAAAGGTCTCAACAAAAAAATATTGTTGGCTTAACAAAATAGGTTTGTTGCACGAAGAGCAAAAAAATTATTTTGTTAAGCCAACAAAATTTTTGCTGTTCCAGCCAAACAGTTTTCTCAGTGTATATCTGACCGCGACTCGATCCTGAAGAATTTAACCCAAATTGGGCTATCCAGATAAGGACAAGCTCGAAATGACCCGGTCTGGCTCGATTAGGTCCATATTAAGTTATTTTTATTATTCTCATTTAAAAGACTTTAGGGCCCCAAATTAATGGGGCGCCATCAACATTCAAGATTGACCGTCAAGCCGAAGTCTAGAGGGTGCCACATTTAAAATCCACAAAATAGGGGGCCCGACGAGACCCAAGTCTGAAACAAGGCAAATATTTGGCAACTTCTGCAGGTGTCCTTGTCAATTTACCCCAGCAGGGCCAAACCAGAAATAGGGCCAACTTTTCAGAACCTGACTAGGCCCACATAAAGATTTCTGCACGGAAAAAGTAAAGAAAAAACTGCTAGAAATCGTTTGCGAAAATTTCCCATTTTTAGTTGATCCTTAGCGATAATGAGCCATTTGGACAGTCCTGTTTGTCGCTTTCTACACGTATCAACCTACGTGTCCAAGTCTGGAGGTTTTCTCACCACTCTTCTTGAAATTTGCTGCACGTGTTTCGAATAAAAACGCGAACCTTCTGGGTATGTACTTGCAAATAACCTGCGTCATAATATCACGCAAAAAAGTCATATTCAAAGTGACGGGAGTGAAACGTGAATGTTTTAGAACCTAAAAAAAGGTATGTAATACACGCGTCGCTCCGACAAGGTTGCATGAAGATACATGAGTGTTCTGCTTTGGCAAACCCCAGTATATCATCCAGTAGAGAGCAAAAGTGCTCTCCGTCCTTCCAGCTCCAAATACGTTTAGCTAGATAAAATACGGGTTTATAGAGACTAATTCCAAACGAGGAAAATCAGTATGCTGCAGAACGTGTATTGTCATTTTGAATTTTCATTCAGGTTTATTTCGTTTCGTGAGCAATGAAATCACAATTTTGCAATTATTTAAATCAATTACTATGATTTATTAACTCCTTTACCGTAAGCTTTATTTGAGAAACCGAAAAAGGTACACTAGTGCGAATTGGGATTTCACGATTTCAGCAGCTGATTTATACATAAAAAAATGATATGATTTTAGGGTAAAACTTCCTGTTGAATACACTAATGCCATTTATAATTGAGGCAAAAATACATCAAGTTATAAAAAAATTTTTATAAACAAATTATATTTTTAGAAATGACTTTCTTCTTTAAAATACCTTTTTTTCATTTTAAAAAAATTTAACAAAACCAAAGCGATTTCTTAGTTCAAACCTTGTAATTTAAAGGGAAATAAATATATAAGTGATCGAATCATACTAAGTATTTTTCTCGTGCTACCGAAGTTACTACATTTTCTAAAAGGGATTTTCGTGATTTTAGCGTGGACAAATAAGAGCGCATATATTAAATAACAATAAATTGCAATGAAACAATTTATTTGTCATAAAAAATATGTGAAGTAGTTGAAAACACACAAAAATCGCATGCTTGTTCGGCCAGCTCACAGTGGGGGAAAAATCCATTTTTTGGTTCAAAATACGATTCCGGCTGAGCTATCTGAAATTATAAAACGTGCCAAACCTTCAGCCTTGTTAGCTCTTAAGGTATACGGACTATCCCTCTTATTTTTTCCGATTGTACCAACTGCTTGCAGCCGATAATCTTTTTTTAAGCGTTTCAGAAAAAAGAATATATGTGAACCATATACAAATCTTCAAATTTTATATTCCAGAGTCGACAACGATGCTACAGGCCCATAGTGCGAATTCGCACCAACTAAATATGCACCAAATTATTAGGCACGGAACGAAAATAGATATTGGAGGAGTCTCTAATATTTGTCGTAGTAGGGATATACTTCGGGAAACGAAATACGGAAAATGACAGCAACTTAAAAATTTTGCATAGTGCGAATTCACACTAGTGTGCCCACTTTAGCGCTCTTATGGGCACAAATTTCCTAATCTTCCATTTGGGACGTCAAAATAGGGGCTTAGTTTTTGCTTCTAATTTAACGCTCCACATTCTACCTTCCAGTAAAAAATAAAAATGTTTAACAAATATTTTTACTAATAATTAATTCAACAACTATTTCTTATCAATCCTTGAAAAAAATATGTATCATTTATTGAATGAATGAAGATAAAATAATTTTGGTTTTTTCATTCGTCAACAAATCTTATGTGTTATGCAATTAAAAATGAAAACATTTATTTTTTGTTAAACAAAGATGCAAAATGTTATTAAATATTTACAAAATTACACAATGCCCTTTTCCCTTATAATTTGTAGTAGCATCTTTTAAAATAGATAGAAGTTTTATAAGTAAAATTTAGTAATTATTAATACCAAAATGATATTTAAGTATTATAAACCAGTAAAATTGTGTTTTAAAAACGACCGATGTGCTAGAATAAAGAAAAATTAACAAATATAAATATTTAAGTATGTATTAGAGAAAACCATAACATTGCAGGGTTTTTTATATTTTTATTATTATTATATTATTATTTTATTATAATTTTTTATTTTTCATGATTCGTGGGTTTTTTAAATTTTTTAAAGATCCCAGTTATAAAGTATATAATTTTTAAAGTCTTTAGAATAATTCAAATTTAAATGTTCTCGATTTTTTTCGTTCTGAACGTCACTTAATACTACGCAATATGATACTTATTATAAAATATTTTTTATCTTTAAAATTTCTATAATTTTAATTCCAAATCATCATTTGAAATATGTTGTTCTCAAACAATTTAAAACTAAGGTTTTTCCAAAATAAATTTTCAGATTAATTCTTGGAGGTTTACCATTTAACAATATTGTAGTTTCAAATTTAAATAATTATTTAAAATGAGAAGACCATTTGGATATTAAGTACTTTAAAGTTTAATATTAAAATCCTTAATTGTAAAAATTAAAAAAAAAATCATATTGCATAAACCTTGTTATTTATTATTTATTTTAATTTTAAATCTAATATCTTAAAATTTTATGATTTTTAGTTGAAAATTTAAACTAATAAATCATTTTAAATTGGAAATTGTTTTATTGAAATATCTCAAGAGTAAATAATAATAGTTAATGCTTCTAGTGCATTAACCTCTTATTAAACATTCATATTTTGTTTCTGATAAGTCAAGTAAATTCTTTTTTAGGTAAAAACTATAATTCTAAAAACTTGTCTTTGTGGTGTAAAAGTTTATATTTTTTAGGAGAAATATTGCAGCTTTCTTCAACAAAAATGTAACTCCTAAAAATTTTGGACAATTTACCAGAAAATTAACTTATTGTTTATAATTCTTATTTTGGTTTTAAACTGTAAACTGGAATCCTCTTTTACTTAAAATTGAACGATTTAATATAAAGTTGTTTTGTTTAATTCGTCTAATTTATATGAAATTTCATTTTTTAAATTAATGAATTGATTTTGTAGAATTAAATTAAAATATTCATCTGGATATCATGGAACAATAGTCTAATCTTTTAAACAATTACAACAATTATCTAAAGTTTAAAATAATTTCATATTGATATTATGACAATTATCATAAGCATTGTAAATTCCCTCTGTGAATCACAATAATAATCTCAATATTGCAAGTTTCCTGTGGATATTAAACTAATTATTAATCTAATTATCGTCATTATTGATAATTGATAAATAGAAGATCATTGAGGATCATCTTTGAATGTTTTACATAGGATCCAGATATTAAACTATTCATCTGGATATTATGGAACAATGGTCTAAGATCTTAAAACAATTACAACAATTATCTTAAGTTTAAAATAATTTATTTTGGATATTCTGACAATATCATAAGCATTGTAAATTCCCTCTACAAATCACAATAATATTTTCAATCTTGAAAGTGCCCTGTGGATCCTAAGCCAATTACCTAATTATCGTCATTATTGACGATTCATAAATAGAAGACCATCTTGAACCATATTGAACCATTAATCTGGATATTATTGAACAATGGTCTAAGCTTTTAAACAATTACAACAATTATCTAAAGTTTAAAATAATTTCTTTCTGTAAATCACAATAATAATCTCAATATTATAAGTGCTCTGTGGATCGTATGCCAATTATCTAATTATCGTCATTATTGACGATTGATAAATCGACGGCAATTGAGAATAATGATGGAATGTTCTAAGATCCAGATATTAAACCATTCGTCTGGATATTATTAAACAATGGCCTGAGCTTTGAAACAATTAAAAGATTTATCTTAAGTTTAAAATATTTTCTTTTGAACATTATGACAATATTATGAGCATTGTAAATTCTATCTGCAAATTACAATAATAATCTTAATATTGTAAGTTTCCTGCAACACAGAATTTCAGTTTCAAATAAATAATATTCAGATACTTGTTGCAACAGGCAGGTCACCTCTATAATATTTATAGCCATTTTGATGATATCAAGAAAACAGAATTTGACAATGTGACTAATTCTTCCTTAGACAACGTTATGTCTTTTAAAATACATTTTTTGTCATGGAACAACAAAAGAAACTTTAACCGATATTCGGGTAAAGTTTATGTTGTTGCGTTAATTTTTGTCTTAGGCAATTTTTAAGTCGGATCCTAAGTAAAGTTTCGCCTTCGGTTTTTGTGTGGGATCTTAAACCAATTATCTAATAATTATTGTTATTAACCATTGATAAATCGAAGAAAATTGATAATCATGATGGAATGTTTTACCTAAGGTATAGATATGGAACTATTCATCTGGAAATATTAAACAATGGTCTAAACTTTGAGACAATTACAACAATTATCTAAAGTTTGAAATCATTCTTTTGGATATTATGACAATGATCGTAAGCTTTGTGAAGTTCCTCTCCATATAACAATAATAATCTCGACATTGTGAGTGTTCAATGGGGTTTATACTAATGATCTGAAGTTTCTCGTTATCCTCTAATTGTGGTAACAATAATCTGAACATGCATAGAATGCTCACAACGTTAAAATGATTGTTTTAATATGCAAATATTCTTTTAAATATTTATGATCATTATCATAATATCTAGATGAATTTTTTAAAACTTTAAATTATTCTTATAATTGCTTCAATGTCTATGCATTGTTTAAACACCCAATTGTCTACCACTCGTAACTAGCGAATAATGACAATATTTAAATCATTGTTTTAACGTCCATATCATACTTACAATGTTGATATTGTTCTTGCATAAACCAGAAGACCTTTCGAACATTTATGATTATTAAATTATTATCAAAAGAAAATATTGCGACCTTCAGATTATTGTTACAATTATTTCAAAGTGCAGATTATTGTGTTATAACATGGTCTACAGACCATCGTTATACATAACATTCATAGGATGCTCGAAATCTTCAGATTACTGTTGCAAAAGGCAAGCCACCTTTATAATCCTTGTGTAGGAATTCACCAACCAGCTATTGCCGTTGGTATAATATAATTTAATTAGGAAGGAAAGACCGAGGAAAAAATAAAATAAGAAATAAAATATTTGAGTTTACGAGTCACTTTTACGAGTTCATACAACTGTAAAGTTAAATGAATTTTAAGAATAGCCTCTTCGGCCGACAAACATCCAATACGAATACAATACCTTGCCCTGACTTGAGGATATTTCCTTTTACTTCCTACTCGTTTATAGTTCTTTCTCTGCCATAAAATTCTCTGTGGCTATCTCACACTATAATCTGTTTCTGCCTTAGCCTCGTCTTTTCTCCCTTCTCCGGAGAGATTATATTCGCCTCTATGCAGGTTCTCTTTCATCCCTTCGATTTACTTAGTAGGCTCATATTCCTTTTAAAGAGGGAAAAATGCGAACCGCGGAATTTAAATTTTACTGCAGTAGCTAACATAAATTGTAACATTTTCTTTTTCTTGAATTTTTATTCAGAAATTCGTCTAAGAAAAAAATTGAGAAAACATTTCTCTTTGATGTTTAGAGAAATTTTGTATTTAATAATAATTATATTTAAAAAAATATTGTGGCATTCTGCATAGCAATTTTTTTTTAGATGGAGACCAATATTCTAGAAAAATATTCTATGCAAAAATAATTTGTATTTAATATAAAAAATGTAGGTATCAACTCTAATTTGTTTTTAAAAGAATTGGAAAGCGGTTGAGATTCTTCTTTAGACCATAACATTTTTGTTGTAGCAAGAGCCAACGAATATTCTTTATTGAGACATATTGTCTTAAAAATTTTTAGTAATGCGACACAATTCGTTAAAATCTCATGACATACCTATGAGTTAGTTAAGACACACTATGTTCTTTAAAATGTTTTCAAATTTTTAAATCTATATAATCTTGTGAAATTCCATAAAACATCTTAAAATGTTTTAAAATCTTTTGAAATTCTTTAAAAAATTAGAAATCTTTAAAATTCTTTAAGACCCGATACAAAATATTGAAATCTTTATGATGATTAAAATAGAAATAACAGAAAATGTCTCTTATGCTCTCCCAAAAGTCCACAAATTAAATTTAACTTGGCGACTGATTGTCTAAAAAGATTATTTTCTTACTCAGAATTTATTTAAATTTATTTAAATTATTTTGAAACCAGTTTCTTAAAGCACTATTTTGTTCATAAAAAACAGTTAGGATCTTGAAAATTTTCTAAAAAACGTCAATGTACCTATTACCTATTCAATACTTTCCTTAGATATTGTGTCGATGTTTGAGAACATCCTATAAGATCCTGCTTTAGATTGCATTCGAGAAAAATTTATCCGAAGCTATAACTTAACAATAATAAATAACAAGAAATTTTAAATAGTTTCTAAAACTTTTTCTAGTGGTACTGTGTACTCTTTTAGAAACAAATTCTATAAAGAAATATTGGGTTGTCCTATAGGTTCTCCCTTATCGCCACTAGTTTCAGATTTAGCTTTGCAGCTAAAAGTTTGTTAACAATTGAAAGTACTTATAAAAACTGGTAGAGATGAATTTAAAGATACTGTATGGGTTTTTTCAGATAAACTTATTTAAAATTAAATAAAACCACTTACAAACAAATTGATGGCATATCAATAGGTTCTCCGTTCTAATGAGAACTCTTAAAAAACGATTCTTGTTACTTTTAACTATTAACTCCTTCCATAATTAACTTCAATTCACAATAGAACTAGAGAAAAAGAAAATTAATTTTTGTTTTGGATATCTGTCATCATAAAGTCGAATGGTACTTTACTATCAATTCGTCTTATAATTTTAAACTTCTTTCGTCAAATAAAAACTGTATGATTTTTGATATAATTTATCGCGCAATCAAACAATTATCTTTAGAAATTAGAAAAACATTTAAAATGGTGACCATAATTTTATTTAACAATGGTTATTCTATAAATACGGTTTAACAGTTGAAAGGAATAAGAGAGTATTCGATTTATGATAAGGATACTGGTTTATCTAATAAAATTACGAATATACTTAGAAATGATAAAGTTAACGTTTTTCATAAATTTAAGAAAAAAACAAAAACCTTATTTTCAAATGCACTAAAGATTTTTTACCTAAATAAAAAATTACTTGAGCATTATACAAAAGCAGCTGCTTAAACTGTGAATATCATTAGGAAAACAGGTAGACAGTTAGCACAAAGAATTTAATAACATTGAATAAATTTTAAAAATAAGGATAATTCTACTGTGTGACTAAAACAATTTTAAAATTTAGATCAAATTTTCATTTTTGTAAAACAATAATTATGAAAGAAAAATCAAACCTTATCAAAAGCTCAACATCAGAATCTTTCTAAATCCTGAAAGTGGAAAAGTGCGTTTATTTTAGGTATGGAAATTCTAGAGTTCTTTAACATTACAATATCTTGACTTAAATTACCAATAATCTTTTTTTAAAAGTAAATAAATAAATAATTATAAATAAATAAGTAATAATAATAAATATGTATTTTTCGGCAGAGAATCTTATCAAATACCTTTAGAACACCGAACCTTATTCAGTATCTTGATGAATTTTTAACTTTCATGAGTTTCATTTTATGTCTTACGAGTCGTAAGATGTCAATAAGATTTCAAAAGTTTCATAAAGATTTAAAAAGATTTCGCAAAGATTGCAAAACATTTCGAAAGATTTGAAAAGATTTCAAAAGGTTTCACAAAGATTTAAGACATCTTATACAGATTTTAACAATGTCACAAAGATTTAAAAACGTTACAAAAGATTTCTCCAAGATTTCAAAAAATTCCAAACGTTTTAAAAAGATTTTAAATAATTTCAAAGATTATGAAGAATCCAAAAACTCCCAAACTTGATTTTGAGCAACGTGATTCACGGAAAATACTTTCAGGCTTCTATCATCATTGCATATACGGAAAGTCATTTAGAAGATGTTTGACTATTTAATATTCATTATTTGGCATTGATGGATAATTGGAATTTTAATTTCATTTGCAATTTAAACCATGTTTCTGATATGTTTTATTATTTCACATTAGTTTTTGATCATGACCAAAGCGTCGCCAAAATATTATTTTTTAAACTGATATTGATTTTTTATTCTGCTTGATCATCATAAGTAGTTTATTGGTAATTATTAAATCTCAAAAAGGTCCTAACTATAAGAATGTATTAGCCTTACAAAATTTTGTAATAAAGCTATTAAATTATTTAAATTCACACATAATATTCATAACAATTATTTGAAATAATGTTTGAAATTATTGCTTTTGTCAGAAAAAAAGTTTTAAAAAAGTTTGTTTGAAAGTATAGAAGTGACTTGTTTTAGTCTTGGGAATTTCCTAATTGAATTAATTACACTGTCATATGATTTATGTTTTCATAAAGTCGGATTAATAAATTTGAAGTTGATAGACGTTTCAAACTATAAGTTTTCTTTAATTGGGAAAACAAAATTCAAATTAATTGAGAACAACATTAGTACATAATAATTTTTCGCTTCATTAAGTTATTGACATTATAATTAAATTCATTATTGAGCATTATAATAGCACTAGTAAAAAACACAAATTGATTGATACTTATAATGAAGTTTATTGAAGAAACAGATATAAAATATCTGTTTGTTTTTATTATTATGTGACCCTTATGCGGTAGGAATCACTTCTTTAATTTATTGTATTGCATTCATTGTCCCTCGAAGATAAGGTCGATTGGATTCCAAATTTTTTTATCATTATTTGATAAAATTAACGTTTTGTCTTTATCTTGGGCTTATGAGACGCATAATTTGATTTCCTTTCATGGTATAACAAAAAAAATCTTTTTGTTATGTTACAAGAATTAAGGTTCTTTAGGAACAGTTTATAAAACAGCCGTTTAGAAAATTTCCGCGGGTTGTTTAGTTTTTGCTTATTTGGCTAATTTAAGATACAAAACCTAGGGAGTAAGAAAATTAACTAAAACAATGCCATTCTAAAAAAGAAAACCAAGCTTCAGCATCGTAAATTCCTTACATTTACCTTTATCCGTACCTTTTTATATTACCCTTTCTGCTTGGTGAACACTAACGAATTAGCTTTACCTCGTGTACACGAAATTTAAGTCGGCTCTGTATTTTTCTTCTCAGAATGCGTCGGACTTTCTTGATTAAAAGTTTTAACTAACGGAATGATAGAAAAAGAGGCTAATAAATATATTTGCATCGTGAATTAAGATTAAATACTGATGCAAAGTTATTTAGTTAATATTATCATTTATTGAAAAATAAAGTTGAGGCCGTTTTACAATAATAGCTACAATTCATTATAAAAATCTTGTAGTGAATAATTATTATAAATAGAAAGTTGTAGAATGCAAAAGGTCGTTCAGTTCCGAATGAAGCATTATAAAACATTTTTGAAAGTGTTGAGGCTAATGCTTCAACTTCTGTGTGCTATATTCAAGAGGATCATTATCATCATACATCTCCGCCTCACCATCATCCTCCTTCTGCTGCTCCTCGTACTTTTTACCCTTCTCCTCCTTTTCAACTCCACGCATTTTCCTCATCCTCCTTATCCTACTCTTGCTCATCCTCCTACTCCTCATCCTCCTCCTCATCATCCTCCTCCTCATCCTCCTCCTCCTCCTCCTCCTCCTCCTCCTCCTCCTCCTCCTTCTCCTGCTTCTTCATATCCTCCTCATCATATACCTCGTACTTATTATTCTTATCTTCTCCTTTTTTGTATTATCGTTAACACAGGTATCGACCAAATTTGAGATCGTTAACATTTTATGTAAAGCTATTTTCGGTTCTTTTTGACTTACCACTCGACCTTGTGACGATTTGTGACATTTTATTAAACACGCCTTTGAAAATTTAATTTGACGCCAACTTTGATCCTACTGATATCTTTAAATATGGAATTTCAATGTGATTTTATATAAGAATCTACAATTCCCGCTACCTATCTCTCATTCTTTCTCTCTCGCTTGCACTTGCACTCTCGCTTTCGACCGCTCGCTCGAATTAAGGAACTAGATAGATAGTCTTTATGTAAATAGTTGTAAATATTTGTAAATATTAAGGATGAAATTTTCTTTTTGTAGTTTAATATGTAAACAGAAATTTTGTAAGAAATGGAAGTTATGTAAACCCTTAGGGGACACATTATGAATAAAAAAAAGAAGCGTCAATCGAACAGTGAATAATGATTTAAAATTATTTAAAACTAAAATAAGAATACATGCACCAAATTCTGTTAATCATTTTTTTTTTTATTAGAGAACATTGATAAAATTTCATGATTAACTTAAATTGAAGATTATCTTCTTTACCGTAGTTGCCGTGCCAAGTCAGATATATAAAAACCTCCTCCTTTTCCTTATCATCCTCCTCCTCTTCCTCTTCTTCATCCTATTTCTCCTCCTCATACCGCTCATCCTCCTCACCATCATAATTTTTCTGCTGCTCGTCGTCCTTTCCACGCCCCTCTTCCTCCTTCTCCTCTTCCTCCTCTTCATCCTCTTCCTCCTCCTCATCCTACTCCACCTTCTCACTATTATCCTTCTTCTGTTGATCCTCGTCCTTTCCACGCCCCTTCGCATTTTCCTCCTCCCCCTCCTCCTTATGCTCCTCCTTATCATCCTAATCCTCCTTATCCTCTTCCTCCTCCGCATCCTACTCCTCCTCCTGATCCGTTTCCTCATCCTCTTTATTCTTATCCTTCTTCTCCTTATTTATTAGGTTAGGCATTTTTTTTTGACAACATTGATATAATTTCAAGATTGACCTAAATGGCAGATAATCTTTTTTAAATTAGTTGAGGTGCCAAGTCGTACATCTGAGAAAAATATTTTTTCTATGATTTTTGGAATCAAAATATTAGAACTGATGTCATTTCAGATAAAAAACATTATTTTTTATGAAAAGTGATACAATTCACTAAGAAAGCTTAATTTTAACTATTTTTTTCAGATATACGGCTTTTGGAATGACAGCTACCTTAACTTCTATCTTTAAATTCTTCTTTTATAAATTATTATTTTTCCCTTTGGAAAAATATCATTTTTCTGTTGTTTTTCCTTCAATTTGAATTCTTGGTGAATTTTTTTTTCCAGTAAAAAAGTCAATCATCATATTTTTAGGTACGAGTTTATTTCGTTTGGTTAAAAAATCTAATATTCATTTGAAAATTTATTTATCGTACCAGAAATGCAACTATTTCATTAAAAAGTCATCTTTTCAGGAGGAAAATTAAGCTACTCAGTTAAAAATTAAAACCCTTTGATAAATTTTGTTTTCTTGTGAAATATTCATCTTTTCAATTAAACATTTAACTACTTTGTTAAAAATAAGTTTAATTTTTGTATGGAAAATTGATTTCTCTAGCTGCAACTTTAACTATTGCATTTTTTAGTTAGATATTCAATTATTTGGTGACAAATTCATCTGAATTTAAATTCAAGTGCATGGTTGAATATTCAGATGTTTTGTCGATAAATTATATTTTATTTGTAGATAATTAATCTTCTTTTTTTTAAAATTAAGTTTTTAGTTGAAATATAAGCTCTTTGGTTGAATGTTGAACTCTTTCATTAAGTTCAACAAAAAAGTTACCATTTTAGTTAAAAAATTATATTTTATTTGTTAATAATTTTACTATTTTTCTAATATTTTATTTTTTTTTATTAAATGTAAAAATAATCTTTTCTGGTTGAAAATTCGTTCATTCTGGTGAAAAATTAATCTTCATGGTTTAGAAATCATTCGCTTTTCTACAAAATGCAATAGTCTGGTTCAAAACTAACCTTTCTTAGGTAAGGATTCAACAGTTTTTGAGTCAAAATTAAAATAATTTTTGCCGAAATATTAAATATTAGATATTTTCCTAAAAATTTCCATTTTAAAAATCAACGTCGTGCTTCAAAGCTAAGCTTCTTTGTAAAATTAATGAAATTAAACTACTTTCTTGAAGAAACAAAATATTCGGCTTAAAATTAAAATATTTATTTAAAGATTTTACGATTCTCTGGGTTATTAGTTCTTTTTTTAAATAGAATTTTATTAATTAGTTTTAGAATGTAGTTAATCCGTTTTCAATTGAAAATATAATTATTTTGTATAAAATTATTATTTTTTGCAACCGTTAAAATTTTCTAAATCATGGATTTTTCGGAATTTTGTCAAATATTCTAAAATATGAAATGCATTGAAATCCCTTGACACCCTCACCTAGAAAGAAATTCCTTGAAATTCGAAATTATCTTGGAATTGGATTATATCTTTTAAAATATGTTCAGAAATTTTTGGAAATTTGTTTGGAAAATTCTATAAAAAAACATAAAAATCCTTAAAATCTCATATAAGTAATTAAAATCTTTTAAATTCTCTGAAGTTGCTTGAAATCCTTGGTGAAACTATAAAACTTTGAAACCCTACAAAAGTCCGCTTAAAACCATTTAATTCAAAGTCTCAAAATATTTTGACATTTCAATTTTCGAGATAATGCTTTATATTATTTTAGTCAATCAGAAAAGAAGTTCCAGAATATTTTTTTAAGAAAAATAGAAAAATTGTGACATTAGTGTAAATTTTTATAATAGTAGAAAAACGGTCACATCTTTAAAGAAAAAAGGGTATATCCTCGTGACTCCGAGGAGTGTTTATTTAATCATGCTGAAATAAGATAAAATTAACTTCTATTTTCCTAAAAGTTCAATCATTCTAAAGTAATAAAAAATTTTTGGAAAAAGGAACCATATGTTGAATTATGCACCTGGATGGAAATTTTTCTACAAAAAAGTACAAAAAACTAAATACTTGTTTAACCACAAATTAATTTAACACATTATAAAAATTATTTGAGAAAAGTTAAACTTTTGCCTATTATTTGGACGAATTTTGTCCTTTTTGTATATTATTTTATTTTACTTTTATTTCGTAAAAGAATTTACAAAAAGCACGAGTAGAGGAATTTATAAGTTGGAAAGTTAAAGAATTGTTCTCTTCAGACAATATTTCGAATTTGGTCAAAACTTGTTTTGTACTATAAAGATTTTTGATTTCCTACAAAAAATTTGCATAAAATTGAAAGTGCTCCCAAGACTTCAAAGATCTAATTTTTTTTATAATGTGGTGTTATTTAACTACTATATAATCTTATTTTGTTATTTTATTTTGAACATTTGTTTATTTGTCGACTAGCATTAAATTTTACAAAATTAATAACAAAATTATAAGGCAATAACGAATTCAACGTAAGGAAATTGCAGAAAAGAAATTCGATGTTTGGTATTTCCTTGTGAGCATTATCAAGTTTTAAAGTAGCGGATAGCGATGAAAAGTTTAATGTCAACTTGTTTCAATGGTAAACTTTTCAACGATGGAAGCTGTCGTGTTGAGGCAAAGTTTTGCTGTCGAAGACTTGTACCAGGCAGCACAATGCATTGTTTTCTTCGCAATGTAATATTTCATTACATAAACCTTTACATAAGTACAAAACTACTCACTTTTCATACAAAAGAATGCAGAAAAATAAAAAATGAGATCTTCAAATATTTACATTAAAAATTTAACCCCTTTAGACAACAATCTCTTTATTATTTAGTAGTACAACTTAAATTACAAACATGATCCTCCTAAGATGCTTGAGAAATTTTAAAAGAATTTTTTAAATCTTTAAGTATGGCCGTGCGGTCTCATAGACCGCACCATGGTTCTGATTTGTAGGTCCCTCTCCTTCCTTAGGCACAAACTTCATGAAGCTGCTGTTATTTTTAGCTTTGTTTTAGTTGTTCTTTCGCCGAGTTAGGTGGCCAACGTAAAATCCGCAAGACCGCACGGCCATGGTAGTGTCTCAATTATATATTTATTTTTCTAGTTTTTCCACGACATACTAAAGACATCAAAAACAGTCAAAAACATCAAATAATATAAAATTTTCAACAAAATAGTTAAATACTCAATTAAAAAAGATTAATTTTCAACCAGTTGCATTATATACAAAATAAATTGTTTTTTAAAAAGTAATAATTTTTTTACAGTACCATTTAATTTTAAATTTTAAAATTTAATTTTTTTTAAAACAACTTTGTTCGAAACAAAATAGTTAAATTTTAAACAAAATAGATGAATTTTCTCATAA
>JAAAKG020012027.1:0-20933 GCA_010014905.2 Druon quercuslanigerum | reverse complement strand
AAGAAAAGAAATATTACATTTTTGAACCCCAAAATTATTTCAAAGCGAAAATTGTTTTATTTCACATTGATTTAGTGTCGGTCTATTTGTCGCCCAGTCGTTTCAAACCTCTCTAACGTATCACTTCAGTTTTTTTATGTAAGTTACACTATTACGTTATTTTAAAATAAGCCTGACTTTTTTAAGGAATACGTTTTTCTTTATTTTTTATATAACTAACAGGTTATGGGCCCAGAGTCGGTGATCCAAAAGTCGGTGTCTATGTGTCAGTTTGAAGTGCAAATCACGGATAAAGTGAATAGTTAAAGTTTAAAGTGAGAGTTTAAATTTTTTTATCTTGAAGCAACAGCAATCGGAACAAAGAAAAAAAATGTCAGACAGATTGCGTGTGCTTGTTGAAAGGTTGAACGGCGAGATTACGCGATTTGGAAGATTATCAACTTGTGCACATAAGGAATGCAAAAAGTGCAAAGGAAGCTTGGGATGCATTGCAGAGTTGTCATCAAAAGGCAACGTTAAATATTTCTGCTCAAGCGTATATGCAGTTTGATAATTTAGTAGCGGCAATGTTACTCAGCAGTTTACCGGATTCATATGGTGCATTGATTGCAGGCTTAGAAAGCAGGTCAGAACAGGATCTTAGTCTAGAATTCGTCAAGGGAAAACTAATCGACGAGTATAAAAGGAGAAAATTGAATGGAAAAGCAGACGAAAGCATAGAATCGGTAATGAAGGCATCTACGAAAGGGAATGACTCAAACAAAGGAAAAGCTTGTTTTTTTTTTGTAAAGAGAATGTTCACATCAAAAAGGCCTGTTTGAAGTACCAGAGTTGGAAAGCTAAAAAAGGGAAGGAAAAAGCGAATAAAGTGGCACCAGAAAGCAAAACTAAAACTTCAGCGGATGCATGTTATACAGGTAAGGCATTTAAAGAAAATAGAGTCTTTAAAGAAATTTACGAGGAAGCCTGATTGTGGATTCAGGAGCAACTAGCCACATAACGCATAAAAGAGAAGTTTTTACCGAGTTTGACCCTACAACGAAAGGACACGTTCTACTTGCTGATAAAGAGGAACTTGTGGAAGTGCATGGTAAAGGATCAGGATTTATAAGGTGCCGATGGAATACTAACAAAGTTCTAATAAGGAAAGTCAAAAATGTTTTATACGTACCGTGTTTTGAGTTTAATTTTCTTTCGATAAAGAAATTAACGAAAGGTGTTCATGTACTGATTTTTGACGAAAAAGGTTGTGAAATTTTAAACGATGGGGTAATAAGACCGAAAGAAAAATGACCTCAGACCTATATGAGCTTTGAACACAGTGACAACTGTCAACACTTTTGGCATAAGCGGTTCAGTCATCGAGCTCCGGAAGCAATTAACGATCTGGCTGAAAAAGGATAAGCTACTGGCATAGAGCTTACGGATTGCGGAAAACGGGATATTTGTGAAAGCTACGTAAAAGGAAAAATTATACGACAATATTTTCCTAATGAGTCAAAAAGTAAAACACAGTGGACTCTGGATCTCGTGCACACAGAGTTATGCTGGCCAATGCAAACTATTACACCAGGTGGACAAATGTATGTTCTTACAATAAACGATGTTTATAGCAGGCACACACATGTATATCTTTTAAAAAATAAATAAGAAGTACGAGGAGGTGGAGAGTACATTAATCAAGATTTACAGGCTCATCTGAAAAAGAAGGGCATCATGTTCCAGTATACAGTAGCGTATTCTCCACAGCAGAATGACATTGAAGCAAGAAAAATGGATCTCTTATGGAAATCACGAGATGCATGATAATTGATTCAAATTTAGAAAATAAATAATTGGCAGAAGTTGTATATACAGCAAATTATTCACAAAATAGACAGCCTTCAAAACCAATAAACAAAACTCGATTTGAGTTGTGGTACTCAAAATTGCCAAATGTGAAACATTTACATGCATTCGGTTGCGAAGCATTTGTGCACGTTTTAGATGCTAAAAGGAAAAAGCTTGATGAAAAAGCAAAAAGGTTCATTGTTGTGGGCTATTCAGAAGAATCGAAAGAATTTCGATTGCTCAATAAAAATAAAAATAAAATTCAGATCAGTCGAGATGTAATATTTCTTGATGGCTCAGTCAAATCATAGATTCTAAAGTAGAATTCTACCCAAATTTATTTTGTCAACCAATAAGAGATTTCAAAAATGAAGTTGAAATTGAATTGAATTGAGCAGAAAAATCTACAAAATCAGGTGGAACAAATGGACTATCGTCGAAAGTAGCGATGAATGCAGAAGGAGAACCTAGAAGCAGAAAACAAGCTCAAATCGGTGTTGTGTTTATTAGGTCGGGGAAAGTTGAAACCATCTTTTCCTGCTCCAAGACAAAGGTAGCTCCACTGAAACGGCTAAGAATTCCTCGAATTGAAATTTCAGCAGCTGTCCTTCTCACAAAGCTAGTGCGACACACTGTGCAAGTTCTTAATGCTGATAAAATCCCAGTTCATCTTTGGACTGTTTCCTCAATCGCCTACACATGGATCAGTAATCATCTATCTCGGTGGAAGGAGTTTGTCCACAATCGTGTGTGTTTCATCCAAAAAACTCTCCTTATAGCAAAATGGCGTTACATACCAGGCAAAGAAAACCCTGCTGACTGTGCTACTCGAGGAATGACTCCACTGCAACTGTCTCAACATCGTATCTGATGGACTGGTCCAGACTGGCTTTAAAAACCCTCTTCATCATTGCCTAATAAGTTCGAAGCTCCATCCATTGAACGCAGTCTTGTAGAGCGTGCAGTTCCATCAACTGCTGTTACTATCAGTCCATCTAGCACTGATTGGGATCTGTTTAGAAAATACAGAAACTTGACTCGACTCCTGCGAATCACAGCTCTCTGCTAGCGGTTTATTCTGCGCCTCAGGAAAGATGCAGAATCACTATCAAACGCCCCAATCACAACGCAGGAATTATAAGCAGCGAAACATTTTTGGATACGACAAGTTTAACTGCACTCCTTTTCAAAGGAGTACAAAGTAATGGCAAAAGGTGATTCATTGCCAAGCTCTAATTATCTTGCACGCCTCACGCCTTTTGTCGATACTCAAGGGCTCCTACGATTAGGTGGAAGGTTCCAAGCATCAGATCTCCCATTAAATTTTTAGTATCTGATAACGAGAGCGTGCAATGGGGTGGCGGGGGGTCTGGGGACACGTTTTACGTATTTCTAATTTTGATTAATATTTCTTTATCCTCTTTGGCTCATTCCAAAGGACTCTGAATTCGATCCATAAAACCGTATTCCATTTTAATAACTAAAATTTGTATTTCCATATTTATGTACTTGAAAGATAAATAATTTTCAGCACCCCTATACCCACACTTAGTGCCCTTCGTTGATTTAAAATCCCCTTCCCCCACCTCATTGCACGCTCATGTTATCAGACGTGCAGTTGAGAGCAAATGAATTTTTGGTGAAGCGATGGAGCGCATTAAAAGCGCTTCGGAATAAGCCAAAGAGTATTGAAAAATATTAATTAGAACGCGAGATACGTGAAGCGTGTCACCAGCCCCCCCCCCCCTTCTCCACCGGAAGATGATCTATTTTCCGGTGTTCCGTTACAGTACGAATTTTTTAATTGCTGATGCAATAGAGCGCATTTCAAATGGAATCGACTTATTTGTGTGCGATTTGATATCTTAAAAAATGGGAGTTTAAGTTATCATGAGTTATCGCTTGCTTCAGGTGTTTAAAATTTAATACATTTATGATTTTTAATTCGATTGAAAAATTGCTGTTGGTGCAATGGAGCGCATTTGAAGTGAAATATGTTTTGAAAGTTAAATGTGATTATTAGTTGATTATTAGTTGATTTTTTACAAAAATCGCACCAGCCCCCCCCCCCACTTTCCTTCGCCGATAACTCCGTTATCATAGTGGTGCAATGCTTGTTATTGGTGGTGCGATGGAGCGCATTTGAAGTTTTTCAAGATTACGTACTTAGAAGTTAAGTTTTCGAAAGTATGGGGGGGTATCCCCCCCCACACTTGCAATAACTCCTTCAGTTTTGTGGCGCAAAAAGTTTGACTTTGTGGTGCAATGGAGCGCATTTGGGGTGCAACTGAATGGGTGTGAATAATGTAAAAATATTTTGTGGGAACGCTACTGTAACGGACCTCAAAATTACTTCTAAAATATCTTACGTACCCAGCCTAAATGCAATAAGAATATAAGATTTTCGTGCTATTTTTAGCCTTCCCAAAATACTCAAAATTTATTCAAAGTATCAACCCGAACCCTTGAAAAAATATAGAAAGAAATACCTAAAGAAAAATATGTGGAATTAGTGCGAGAAAACATATACCGCAGGTCTGAGCTCATTTTTTGCTCACCAATAATAATTAATCAATTATATTTTCCAAACACACCTTATAACACTATGTTTACAGGACTTCAGTAGATACAAAATATTATATTAATAGTAGGTACAAAATATTTCAATGAAAAAATAAGCAGTACAAACCGTATTCCATGACTTTAGTTGATATATGCGCATGAGGAAATTTTGAATTTTCTAAACATTGAACTCATCTTTCAGGGTTTTATCGAAATATGCCAAACTCTTTCAGAATTGTAAAGGGGTGTCTGAGAAATAAAATCATACTAATAAATTTTATTTCCAACCCACCCTCACCCTCCCCACAGTGCCCCAAATATGACACAAAAATAGAAAAACTACAATTTTACGTATTATTGTTACTTTTTAGCGATTTCTGGCGTTTTTCTCATACAAATAATTAATGATAAATACTTTAAATATTTCCTATTTTCAAAATATGTAAAAATTGAGGCAGAGATATCAACTTTAAAAAAAATCAGTACCCTATGCGGCGTTTTGTTGAGTAATTACATAATATTAATACATGACTTTTAATGTTTGATAAATTTATATGTTTTAAAAATAATCTTTATTTTCTCAATCAGTTTTTATCGATAATTTAAAAAAAGAAATAAAATAGAGCGCATGCAAAAAATTTTCTGACTGTATAGTATATAGAAATAATACTTTAGCAACTTTTTAATTGTTTAAACAAATATAATTTGTTTAAATAATTACTTTTCAAAAAATACTTTTAAAATCATTATTCATTGCATGTTTTTTTTATTTAATTTATTTAGTTATAGAACAATAACAGATTGAGCAAATAAAATTTGTTTAAACTAATAAAAATTTGTTAAGCATTAGAAGAAATATATCAAAATGATGTAATTATTTTAAAAAAAAGTAGCGCAGGATATCAATTTTAAGAAACTAGGCATCTCTACCTCAATTTTAAGAAATTTTGAAAACAAGCACTAAATAATTGTTTAAAGAATTAAATAATGTTTTGAGACAAATTTACTACACCAAACAATCATAAATTTTGCACTTCAATCAGAAAATTGAATTTTTATAAAACATTTTTTGGGAATAAATAATTGTTTAAATAATTCAGATTTGTTAAGACAATTAAAAATTGCATAAAAAGTCCTGGTAAATATTCCAATTGTCCATTTTTAATTATTTGTATGAACAAGACGACGGAAATTGCTGAAAAGTAACAATAATACGTAAAAATGTAATTGTTTAATTATTGTGTCATATTTAGGGCGCTGCGGGGAGCGTAGTGGTGGGCTGGAAATAAAATACGTTTTTTTAGAGTTCTCAATAGATGTAGCATTGTTTTAGAGCTCCTGATGCTTTTAAAAAGTTGTTCCGGGCGATTTCATCAGAAGATATTTTGAAGTATATATTATCCGGACCTCCAGAAGGATAATACAGTGGAAGGCAAAACTCTGACTAAAACTTTTGGAACTTTTGAAATGTTGATTTATTAAACTTCGGTAGTTTTTTAAATTCCGAAGTGATTGAAGAATGTTAATTGACCTTTTTTAGAAGTTTTCCAGCCGAAGGGCGTGTCTAAAAAAACAAATTGCCAAAAAATATAATAGTTCATATTTGAACAATAAAGAGGTTTATATGTTAAACAAAAAAACTATATGAACTGTATAAACTGTATAAAACTGTATAAAATTCTCAAAAATTTCAAATTCGAAAAATGTGTCTCTTTAAACTGTTATAACTCTTTGAATTTTTACTTGATTAAGAAGTTTTATGAGGCTTTTTATATAACTCTTAGCATAGAACTGGTGTAACTCTTATCGAGAAATTCGTCAACATTTTTCATTTTTACATTCTCATTCATGAGTTCAAATTTTCGATCTCTGGTTTTTAACGGATCTTTACGTTTCGGCACTCACAGAGTCTGAAAATCATAAAAATCCTGAATGTTGTAGCCACGCTAAGTTTTGAAGGATTCGTCCAATCTTGCCAGCCTTCGATACACTTCTTAAGGTTCCCAAAATAAAGGTTAAGTTCCTTAAGCAGGTAATTCCAACCAAAATTTAAAAATTTAGAGCATTTTCAATCTTCAAAAAGTTTTTTTTCTTCAAATTTTAAAATTGTTGGTCAATGTTTCTTATAGATGTGTAGAAGACTTGCAAATTATTCAAATCAAATTTTCGATTTAGATGAAAATTAGAACAGTTATATACTTTTGAATATTTTAAAAATGTTCAGAAAAATAGAATAAAATAATTTCATGATAGATTAGGAAATTTTATTTAATTTATTTACTAGATATTCACTACATGGAGAAACTATCTCAGTTCAATTTTTCGATTAGATAAAAATTCAAAAAGTTAGAGCTTTTTCAAAATTTGAAAAAAATGCTTTTGTGTTTTAGAAATTTTTGTCAAATTTTCTGGTGTACGGCAAAAAGACTTGAAACTGATCCTAACAACATTTTTGAATTTGATTCAAATTTTAAAAAGTTGTATGCTTTGCAACATTTTGAAAATT
This sequence comes from Druon quercuslanigerum, assembly GCA_010014905.2. NCBI lineage: Eukaryota > Metazoa > Arthropoda > Insecta > Hymenoptera > Cynipidae > Druon > Druon quercuslanigerum. The sequence continues at coordinate 14,035 of JAAAKG020012027.1, read as the reverse complement.
ACAAAAAAAGGAATTTTTTTATACGTTAAGAAATATCAATTCAAATTTCTGCTAGATATAAAATATCTGTACTTCGAAACTATTATCATGAAATTTCTTAATTAGACAAAAATTTAAGTTGGATAATTTTCAAAAATATTCAATTTTAGTTTATAAGAAATCCGTAAGTTTAATGCGTTGTTTTCATTAGATTTGAACAAGATTTAGAAATTACCTTAATGAAGATTTTTAATTAAACACAAATTATCTAGCGCGAAGCGCGAGTAATCGTTAAAGCCGTAGCTGCTTTGAGAACCATCTTTAAAAACAAATTGAAACAATTTTCAATTCCAATTTATGGCTATAATTCCTCAGAAGTTTAAAGCACAGTTTTTGATTCAAGTTATATTATATATGATATTTAAAAAATTGCAGTATAGTGTACGCATTAAACGTAAGAAAACAAGCGCGAAGCGCAAGAGTGTATTGGCGCTTCCTATGTGCGCTCAAACTTGGCGCGAAGTGCCGCGCAATGAGAATGTGCCCGCGCGTCAGGCATATTTTTTGAACGTTTTGACTTTCAGGTTTTAAATATTTCAAATTCTATTTTTATTGTACTGCAGAGTTCTTTTATAACTGAAGAATCATGCAAAAAAAGTTAAATTTTTTAATCGTGGTTGGGACTAGCCATGTTTGTTGAAAACATATTTTTGGGTGAAATTGGTCCCAAATGATTCTCAAAGGATTTGGAACTCTAGAACTGTGCTAAATCTTCCCATAACTTTTTAAAAACTTAACTTTTTCAAAACTGAAACTACCAGAACTATCTAGAACTTTTGTAGTATTGAGGAGATACTCAGAATTTATAAATAAATTAAATTTTTAATAGTAGGAATGCGGCTTCACAGGGTTTTGCTATCGTGAGTTCTCATGAATTAGTGTTACATGCGTTTCCTTATTTTCAGATAAAAACCTTTTACAGGATAAATGGAACATATAGTTCCAGAAACAGCTTTGCACAATTCTATACATTTATGTCATCCATAAGTTACTCAACATCCAGTTATTACAACTCCACTAATATTATACTTTGAACTCGCCTTTATTTTTTAATATATTGAAGAGCCTTTTCCTTTTGAGGACTAGGGAGAAGGGAAAAATTGGTTTAAACCTAATTTTATCATAGAATCGATTTAACGATGTCGTAATAGCTTCTCAGCACCACAGATGCTAGTAACGTTCCATCGAGTCTATTACCCGCTCATAAACTGCAAATGCACAGCCCTTTCACTCTACGTCTACCCCCTTCAGAAGTATTTTTTTTTTGCTTCTTGGCGACTCGAGTGATTATTATACAAGAACGTTCGCATACCGGTACACTCTTTAAAGCCCCCGGCGCGTCGTCGCTCGCATATATTCGCGTCCAAGCTTGCGTTTTCACATCCAATACAATTCCAAATGCGCATGCATAACCATATTTAGATTAGACCATTCCTAATAGGGAATTATGCGTCTGGGGTCTTGAAAGGAACGTTCAGTTCAATTATTAAGTGTCTCAGTTCTTATCTTATGATAATCAACATTTTGTTTGCAAAAAAAAAAAACATTTCTTGCAAAATTAGTTTTGAAAAGCCTCGAAGAAAGAAAATAAATACTAATTATTTCAATTTAAGTGTACCGTGAAACGGGCGGTTAAGCCAAAGATGCCAACGCTTGGAATTCGTTTGCGCAGTAAATCCCGGATATCATTCTGATTAAAAAATTCAGATCAAAATTATACACTTAAGCCGATCTAAAGTTAATTTATAGATAACTTTATTCATATCGGTGAAGGGGCAGTTTTTTACTTTCTATTGAAAGTTTCTAACACGAGGATTATTTAAAAAATGCTGATTTTCAAGGTAAGAGAAAAATTATAAAATGCTTATGTTGGACTTTAAATTCCTACGGTTCTGGAAAGAATTTATTTCTTTCGAAAAGCGTTTGTTAAAATTTACCCAGTGTCGACATCCACTTCTGGAAGAAGTACAACATCTTAGGAGCAACAAATAATGTTTGATGAAACTTCGAATTTTCAACAGAATACACCCGAAACTTGTAAGACCGGTCTACGTTACTTCGGTTTCGGCGTGCACACACTCACACTTGGGATATCAGCGCCTCCGTGGGCCGATCCCTTTTCAGCGCCCTACTGCTTTTCGGCACTGCTTCAAATTGTCGTTTCCTTCGGTGCGTATATATATATATATATAATTTGGTATCGAAAGCATACAGCGGAGCATACTCGAATCTTAGGCTAGTAATACTTTGAGATTTTCAACTTCTAAATCCATTTTCTCAAACCTGGATAACTTTTTTAATCAAACTTTTTTGGATGTGGATTTTTGTTTCATCTTTAGATTGTGATTTCGATCTTTCAGAATGCTTTTTTGCTTCTCCAAAAAATTCCCATTTTTGTTGTTTATCTGCTATTGTACTGCAACCTTTCAATTCTCAACAACAAAAGAAGATAGATTTTTACACAAAAATGGAATAGCTAAATTAGACTGTGTCAGGAAAAAATTTTTTATGTTTTTTAAATAAATGTGCCTTGAAAGTTTCTTTGACACAAAAAAAAAAAATTCTCCCAAAATTTCAGCTCAATATCTCAAAAATTGAGCTGGCGTAAAATTTTGTTTTTTTGTTTTTTTGGATATTCTTACAGAAAGTTAAATTCTCTACAAAAAGTTTCTCTTTAAATTTTTTTGTAAACTTAATGGGAAAGAAGTTACAGTGCGTAGAAGAAGAGGAAAAAAATGAAAATGCAAATTACAGAAAAATATTTTTTTTATTAATTTATAGGTCAATTTATTTTTTTATATTTCATTTATCCCTTTCTCAACGTATACATTCACTTTGTTTTGGATTTATTTCTTACTTTTGATTTGTAAAATTTATATTATTTTGTGTATTGCTAGACGGAAATAATTTGCGATGCTGCTGCACAATTTTCCACAAATATATTTTTGACCTTCATTTTTAGTTCCAAAGTGATTAAATTCTTCAACTGGAGCAACTGCTCTGTCCGGAACATCGTTAACTACTTAACGTTAACTACGTTAACAAATTATATGACTTTAGTTATTTAGCCATTCTGTCGGGTTTGAATTGAGAAATCACTCGATAACTCAAATTGTTCGAATAGAGTGATAGATTTTTTCGTAACAAAATCACTTGCATCTTCTGTGCGCAGTAAATCCAAATTTTGATCATCAATTTCGATACGTTTTTTATCACTTACACTTTCTGTTGTTTCTAATGATTAAACCATTTTTTTCATTTAATTCAAGTGATAATATTATTATTATTATTTCAAACATATGAAAAAAACTTTTTTTCTTTAAAAAAATTAATTGTTCTCAATATTCGATTGTATAATGTTTTTCCTCTTCTTCTATGCACTGTAACTTCTTTCCCATTAAGTTTACGATAAAATTTAAAGAAAAACTTTTTGTAGAGAATATAATTTTCTGTAAGAATATCCAAATAAACATTCAAATAAAAAATTTTGCAATGTATTTTAAATGGGAAAGGGGACCCTCCCCCCTCCCATGCGCCAGCTCAATTTTTAAGGTATCGAACTGAAATTCTGGGAGAATTTCTTATTTGTGTCAAAGTAAATTTTAAGGCACATTTATTTTTAAAAAAGTTTTCATTAACTGACACAGTCTAAGCTGAATGTTCTTCCACAAAGGTAAAAAAAATAATTTTCAACTAAAAAAACAAATTGCCAAAAAATATAATAGTTGATATTTGAACAAAAAAGAGATTTATATGTTAAACAAAATAACAGGTTAATCCAATTAAAAAGACGACTTATTTTAACACAATAGTTGAATACTCAACCAAAACAAATTAATAATGAAGTAGATATTTGCATTTTGAACAAAAAGCCGAATTTTTTTGACAAAAAACCGATATTTCAACAAAATAGTTAGATTTTTAATGAAACAGATGAATTTTCAATTAAAACAATAAAACCAACCAAAAAATTGATTTAAAAATTAATCATTTTTAACCAACAAGAATGATTGTTTTTTTTAAATACGAGTTTTTAACAAAATACCTAAAATTCCAACAGCAACGAAATTTAAAAAATAGTTCATTTTTCAAATAAAAAAAACACACCTTTTTAACCAAAAGTGGATGAATAAATTTTAATTTATAAAAACTATTTTTTGAACAAAACTGATGAAGAATAAATAGAATTAATTTAAAAAATAGTTTCATTTTCAACAATATAATTAAATTTTTAACCGAAAAATAAAATTTTAAACCGAAAGAATTTGTAACTAAAAAAAAATAATTTTCTAGCAAATAGTAGATTTTTTAACTGTAGAAGATCAAGTTTTAACCAAAAATGGAACAGATATATATTAATAAAAATCGAATGTTTAAAACGCATGAATTTTTAAGAAATAGTTAAAATCTTAACCAACGAAATGAATATTTTCAACATGAAATGATCAATCTTCAAACAAAAAATGAGTTTTAAACTCAAATGATTAATCTTTAATTAAAGAAATGCATTTTAAAAAAAGGAGTTATGCGAAGTAGTTGAACTTTTAAACAGAAAAGACGACTTTTAAAGAAAAATGCAATATTTTAATTTGAAATATAAAAAACAGTCGAATTCGAGCAAAAAGGTGAATTTTCAATAAAAGAGTGACATTTTTCATAAAAATAGTTTTTGATCTAAAAGAGAAAAAAAAATTAAACGAAATTTTTAATCCAAGAAAGCAAGCTTTCTACAAAAGAGTTAGATCTTCAACTGACAAATATGAATTTTTCACAAGAAAGTTAATTTTCAACCATATATTTAAATTTTTATCGCAAAAGATGAATTTTTAACAAGATAGTTCATGTTTTAACAAAACAGAATCATTTTCTAACATAATTAATGAATTTTCATAACATAATTTAATTTTAAACCGAAAAATACAATTTTTTATTAAAAAAGATGAATGCTCAAGCAAATATATAATAGTAGACTTTTCAACTAAAAAGTGTTAAAATTCAACCAAAATTATAATTTTTGTGAAGTTTACATTTTCAGATGAAAAAATTAGTTTTCAAACAAAAAAACGAATATTGAAATCTGGAAATAAAATTGTTTATTTCTGAAAGTCAGTCTATAGAATTACCTATAGTTCCGATTTCTACTGCTGGCAGATTTACGATTTCATTGGACCAATAAGGATTGTTTTAGAAAATTTAGAAGTTTAATTTTTTTACCATTAAAAAAGTTTCCCTTTAAATTTATTTAGTTCGAATATTCTTCTAAACGTAATGACTTACGATAAAAAAAAGTGTAGGAAATGAAATATGCATGAATGTGGCAAAAAAGATTATTTAATGAATTTCTAAAAAAACAGGAAAAAGGAATTAAATATTGTAAAGTTGTAAATATTCTCAAGTGTATTTATTTTTCATATGATTTTCTCTACTACATATGTTTTTTGCACTACTAGTTTCTACAAGAAAAATGTTATGTAGATTTGAGGTATCTTTTTAGTGGAATCATTTGTTTTGTAATTTGTACCATCTGGCATTATTTCACAAATTATGTAGAAATTATAATTCACAAATCTTCCAATGTTCCTTTTCTGGTAGCATTTTACAGATATGAAATAGCAATAGCAATTTGTGTTCTTTTCCTGCTTTTGGCATCATTCGATTTTTGAATGTGTGATGAAATGCTCTTGCCCATGAATACATTGCCAGCTGATCTGGATTGTCTGGGAGTGATGTCTGATGTGACAAAATTAAAACCAGTCAATTAATTGAATTAAAACTCCAATACATATAAGTTATATAAATTTTGATCATCAAACTTGACCTGTTTAGAATTTGAGCTCTTAAAGAAATGTATTTAATTTTATAATTTTGAAGCGTTTTTATAGCATTGAAGCTATTTTTAATTCAGATAATGTCAAATCGAATGCACAGAAAAGTAAAGGATTTGAAGTAGAAAGAAGTGAGTAGCTTCTTAAAAAATCCAGTGTTTTAATATTCAAGATTAAAATAATTTAATTGGTTGCATTCAAAATTGAACACCTCATAATGAGCAGGCTTCGAAAATTAAATACCTTAAAATATCACAAATTTAAATTCGTATGCTCCTGAGATTAAACAATTTTAGAAATTTTTTAGCCTTCTGAATAAAAATATTTGAAATTAAAGTGAAATTTAAATTGTAGAGGATATAACAAAATTGTAAGCTTTCACCTACATTTTGAGTTTCCATAGGAGCTTCTTCATAGTTTCTTTTGCCTCCTCGAGGGCAGTTCGTAATCAGACAAGCACTACTGACAGAAATAATTAATAATATGACAGTATATTTTATCAACATTCTGCTTTGTTTTAATTTTAGTAAAAGTTGAAGAAACGATGTGGTCCAATTGACTCGAAAGGAAAGACTGCACTGAAATCTTCCTCTTCCACCCTTATATTTGCCGAGCTCAATATTTTAAAATTCACCCACTGCCCTGTATTATCTCCGTGACATAGAGGATTATGATAATAACTCACAGTGCATCATAAAAGATCATGCATTATTATTGTTATTTCACATTCTAGAGAATATGTCTCAAGCATGTACAAGAAAGGAAAAATTTCTCTCGTATAAAACCCACGCAGTGGGCGACGCAAATTTCAATTCACCTGTCTCACTCGAAGTATATTGAATTTACAATTTAAAGGACTTTATTTTTAGAGAACTATTTTTGAAACATTAAAAAAAGGTTATATAACAAATGAAGCTACTTTAAAAATATGGGATTGACTTTTTTGGAAATTGTTTTTTATATTCAAATTTGAAGGGGTTTAAATGTACCATCTTAATTTAAAAACATCTTGAGTTTTTAAATTTATGAGAGGAATATATTTGTCATAAATATATAATTATATAATGTATCAAATAAAATTGCAATTAGAGCAAATTACAGCATTAAAATTTTAAACGCTCGGAAACTTATGGATTTTGAAATTTTGGGAACATTTAATTTAGAACGCTAAGCTTACAGGAACTGACAATTCAAATATACTTAAAATCAAATTTTATTGCGAACAGAAGAAAATCAGAAATTGTTAATTACAAAAGTGAATAATTATGGATGGTTAGCGCGATAATAAAATGAGCAGATAATGAAAAGGCATTGTTAACGCCATTTCTTGCAAGGGATAGGAAAATTACATGTAATTTGAAAGAGATTTTAAAACAATGTGCAAAAACATGACTTCTGTAGTCCGATTCTCTGAATGGCGACGCGCCTCCTTAGCGACCACGCACGGAAGCAAGAAAGCCTTGATAATTCCTCGAGCATGTAGCCAGGCAATTAAGGTGTAACATTTCAAAGTTCTGGTCGTAAACAACGCGGGCAAGGCAGCAGAACCTTCGAGCGGTGTTCCGCCCGTCAATTGTTACCAATTGTTGCCAATCAGAGTAATACATGTCATTAGGAAAGGAGGCTGGAAATGTGCTGATGTGTAGTACCTGTTCCATTACAACGCTTTATTAATCTACCCTTAATTGATAACATCTTTCAGTCCACTTCACATCTTCTTTATCATCTGACCGATTACATATTTATTTTCTTTTTCGGTTTAACGGCATGCATCATACTGTGACGTGACAAGCTCTTTTAAACGAACTTACTTTTAAAAAAACAATTTCCATTAATTTCCATACGAGACAGACATTCATATTGTTTTCATTTACTTCTATCTGGTACGGAAAATTGATCGGAGTTATTATTTTATAAGTAAGTTCGTTTAAAATAATTGGTCACGTGACAGTATGATACACGCCCTTGAGGATGAATGATGAAGTTTTCACTTTGATAAAACAAATATTGAGTATCAGTGAGATGAACATTTTAAGCTTCTTTAATTTGAGCAGCTGGATTCTAACGCGATAGAAGCATGTCTACAGTTGTTTTAATTTGGTTCAATTTAACTGAACAGATTTTGCACTGATGTATTTGGAGAGATAATGTTTCAAAGCTTCTTCAATTTTGAATATCTGAACTGGAAAGCAGTGGAAGGATACGGTTCAGTAGATTTGCATATTTGGCGAACCGGTAACGGGGCAGTTAGCAAGAAAGGGAAAACCTGATTCGACCTGTTGTTATATGAAGCTGCATCGCTTTTGTAGCAGCAAAAAGAAAAGCAATGCGTTCGTGCATCGCGTGGCCGAACGTGAACCAACGGTTAGCCACGCCTCCATAGACAGCCGCCAGCCAACAATTAAGATTTGATCGGCAAAAATGGTCGAGGCAAAATGGCGCTGGCCACTGAATGCGTAATATCCTGACGAAAGGATTCTAGCCTGGTACCCAAACCGGTAAATTCACATACCAACCTCCTATTACTTTAACGCATACTTTAAAATTAGACATAATTCCTGCATACATTACTAGAAAAAATTTAAAAAATTGTTTGCTTTTATAAAAACATGACCGAATTCAATTAAGTTAGAGGGGACTTTGTTGGTACCAGTCCTAAAATAGATCAGTTTGATCGATACCAGTTCAGACCAGTCAGGTACCAGTTATTAGTTAAGAAATAGATGGTGCCAGTCCTCAAAATAAGTTTAAATAGTTAGGACCACTACTAAATGTTGATTGAACTAACTGGTAACTAGAAGTGAAAGTCCTAAAATTTTTTTAGATAACTGTTACTAGCTGTTACCTTTCCTAAAAATTGGTTTACCTGACTGGTACCACTTGGAACCAGTCCTAAGATTCGCCTCAATAACTGGTTCCAATTGCTAATACTATTAACCTGGCTGATACCATTTAGTATCACACCTAAAATTTAATTTAACTGATTTGAACCAGTTGGTGTCGAACCTTAAACTTGGTTTACTTTCCATTAATCCTTCAAGAACTTCTATGTAAGATCAATGCATTTGGAATGCAGCGACTATATGTATACTTTTAGCTAATATTTTATTCAGTAATGTTTTATTTAGTTCTTTTGCTTAATGAACAATCAAATTATACCCAATTCTCATATCTTAGAATAAGATATAGTTTGCTAACATATATTAGCCTATTTTTGTAAATACCTTTTTGCCTGTAGAAGATCTATCCGACAGTTTTAATACCGGACTGACACGACGTGACATTAGTTCGGAATGTTCGTTGACCTTACTGGTACCGATTAGTACCATTACTAAAATTGGACTTAGCAGATTAGTACCAGTTGGTACCAGCTATGAGAATTAATTGACCTGAGGTGTGACACCTGTAATAAGTAATGAAATTCACATATATGATGGGTACCACGTTAAACCATTTATGACATTTGCATACTAGACTGGCACTAGATGAAATTAGTCTGCATACCTCGTTCACGTCGCTGGTAGAAATTAGTTCCAAAAATTGGTCCTGTTAGCTGATTGTTACCATTCGGTATTAGTCTTTAAAAGTGGATTACAAAACTACTACCAATTAGTATAACTTCTAAAAAATGGTTTACTTAACTGTTAAGACTCGAAGCCAATTCTAAAATTTGGGTTACGTGATTATCTTCGCTGATTGGTACCAGCCGTTACAAGTCACTGAACGTAGGTGTAAATGACTGGTATAAGTTGATATAACTTTTACATTTTTGTTTACTTAACTGGCACAACTTGGAACCAATGCGTCAAGTTCGTTTACCTGAGTGGCACTCTTAATACCAACAACTCTTACCTCAAACCTAACACCAACGGAAAGTTCTGAACAATTTTCAGGCTACTATTTTATCAAAGAGTAATTTCTAATCACTTGATGTTTTTGTAGGAGAAATCTAGATTCTTTCTCTGTGCCGCGACACCCGAATAGGCGAGGATTGAGCACGAACGTTCGTGCTTGATGCACTTAGCGATTTAACTATTTAGAAATGTAGGTGTATATCCACTGCAGTATGAGTATAGAGATAGGATTTACTTTTCTTGTTTCGAACAGAAAGTGAGACTATCGAGATATATAAAGAGGTACTATCGATTTGTGGTATTTTCGCAGTTTTCTCAAATGAAGGTTCTGGCAGGATGGGTCGGAGACTCAGAGCCCAAAATTAACATTAGCATGGCAATAGCGTTCGTAGCAGTGGCTCACGATATCGCGAGACTCTAATCATGGTATAGACGTACTTATGCGGCTACTACGTTTACCCCTTAGCAGGCCAATCATTAACCTAATGTCCCCCAATCACGGTCCTCCATCAATGCCACACCCCCTTTTTCTCCAATCACTCCAATCAGAATCATGCAAACTGATGCAAAAATTGGATCCGGTCTTTCAGACACTCGCAAAGTGGCAGGAAGTCGTTTCAAGAGCCGAAAGAATCGCTAACTCATCAGAAAACATTCAACAAAAGGTGATGCAATTTTGGTGCTTTCTTTTCAATTAAAATTCCAAACAAAAGGCAATATTTGACACATAGAAGGCAAATGATAAATATATCTGGTCGTCATCGAATTATACGGGTGAGAGTACAAAATTTGACAATGTCATGTACCTGTAATATTATACGCTTGTGTTTGGTGAAATCAATTTGTTAATTGAAGGATTTTATGAATAAAAATTAACACAAGTTCGATTAAATATAGCCGAGGCTACATTTACCCAAATTTGGCGCAAATAGCCGGATTTTTTCGGTACGAATAGGGGGAGCTGGAAAATGGGATATTTTTATCGACATTTCGATGCGAATAGCCAGATGTTTGTGTTAACGCACCCATATGTGTACCGAAATTTCATACCGCTTAGACACTTTCTTAAATATAAGTAAATTTCAGCCGATAACTTAACCCTGACTACAGTTCCAAATTCATGGAGTTAAGATCACTTTTTCATTGTTGCCAAGCTTTTATGCGATCTGGTTACAAAACAGGGTTTTATTTATTTTATGGCTCAAAAGCCTAATTTCAACATCTAAAATAATTAATAATTATTGAAAATTATTCAAATAAACTTCAAAAAGATCAAATTTAATTATCTTGAAAGTGTTTTATATGACCGAAATAAAGAGAACCATAAAAAATCGTATAAAAATTTGATGTATATTCCAGGCTAAAAATATATTTTTTAATTATTGGTGGGTTTTCATGTCTGAACAGAAAGTGAGTCACTACTTACAGGAAAAAATTAGGGTAATATAGTAAGACGCAAAATTTCTAAATGTCATATTTATTATTATTATATTATACCTATTTAGGCATTACATTTTTTAATTTTTATTTAATATTCAACTCAGTCTAATAATAACAATAATATTAATAATAATAGTTCAATGTATTATAGAATTATTTTATGTTCCAATGTTTTAAATTATACAATAAATAATACAGCTGTAGTTTTTTGAACCAAGAAAGTCATTATTTTTTAACACTGTGTGTTTTAGGGCCCTTATTATCCTTTGAAATATTCTCTACAAATATGTTAAGTGCATTTTTAATAAAAAAATTGTATTCCAAAAAAATATTGTACACGAAATTACAATTGCATAAATCTTTATTACATAGGTTTAAATTAAAATGAGCCAAATTAATTATAGAGAGGCCTGCAAGGAATAAAATGAGGCCTATAGCATTATAAATAAATACGAATTGTAACTTTTATTTGAAAAGAAGAAGTATACGCATAAACTCTAAATAAGTATGAAAGTAAGTCAAAAATAAAAAAATCTAAAATTCGTAATCGCTAGAATTAAAAAAAGTAGCGTATTGGAATCCTATAAAACTATAATTAATTTGGAATCGACATATATGCAGCTGAGTTACTAGCGCTTCAAAAATATTCCTAACATCTGCTTGAATAAAAGAAGATTTTTTTGATAATTTGAAACTTTCTCGTGACAAACATGCATTAGGAAAAAAATCGCCAGGACTCAGAAATCAAAATTGAAAATGCAGCGAGTTTTTGAAATTTCGATTTTGGTGTTTATTGCAATTTTTCTGAGCCTTGGAATTTTCTTGTATATACCGTAAATATTTAAAATCCTTTGAAATCCTTTCAATTCATTAAAAGCTATTAAAAATGATTTGCAAGCTTTGAAAATATCCAGTAATTTTTAAAAACTTTGAAATCCTTTTAATGTATTGAAATCTATTGAAAAATCCTTGGAATCTGAAGTTACCCTGAAAAAATTTTAATCCTTTCAATTGATTGAAAATTCTGTGGAATCTTTTCAGGACCCCCAAAATATTTAAAATCTCTCAAATTTATTGAAATCTATTCAAACTTCCCTGAAATTTTATAAAATACACTAAAATATTTTAAATCCTTTAAAATACGTTCAATTTATTGAAATCTATTATAATTTTTAAAAAAATCTTTTACAACGCCCTAAAACATTTTAAAAACTAACTGAGCTTCTGTAAAATCTTTCAAACTTCATATCAAATTGGAGAAAATCTTTGCAATCCCATTACCGCTTATGTGCATATATAGTACGCAACCAAAGGGCGCGAAAAAATCAACAAACCAAGAGTTTCATTCTGGTAATTATTTGTTCAATTAATTGTATTACAAAGGATAAGTAGTAATGACATTTTATTAGCCATATTTTAAGCTTGGAGAATCGGATCTAATTGTTATTTTAACTTAAAAAATATCGTAAATTGTTTATATAACAAATGGTCAATTAATACAAAAAGTTATTATGAAATCATTATTTTTACACGTATTTTAATTATTGAATAGAATAAAGAAGTTTCTTATCCTAATTGCTAATTCTTATCTGAAAGACTTTTTTCCGTTCAATTCAAAAGCGAATAATTCCATATGTTGATTTTCACCCATACATATTTTCAAGCCCAACCCTACGATTTCATTCTTGAATAAAGTTTGTTTATGATTTTTTTTATAATGTACTTTGTAGCGACGATAAAAATTACAAGCTGTTGTTTTTACTATAAGGTCGTTACTTTTAACGAATTATCTAATACTGAAGAAAGTTAATGGCTGTAAGTTAGTGCAATTTGTTTTATGATGCAATATATTGAAAGGAATGTATGAATTCTACACACATTCTTCGAGAAACTTTCTTTTTTTATTGTATTGTTTTAAAAATTTCACTTTGATAATATTTCTCAAGATAAAATGACATGGGAAAGAATAAAATAGCTTCTACTCAAGCGTAGTTTACTTTTTACCAAAATATAGATAATGTGGTACTATAATAAATTGAAGGCGGCTTTTTGCATAACAAAATTTTATAAACTCAGATGCATGTTGTGTTATCAGGATTTGTTTAAAATATAACTGTTAATATAGTAATAATAAAATTGTTAATTGAAAACCACATAACTGACGCTGTACTTATCTCCTATCTTCTTTTTTATTGCCTAGTATCTCATCATTTTTTAACCTTTTTCTGCCCACTTTCATCTTCGTAAAATTGTCTAAATACAGTCAAATAATAAAATAGTTCAGCCTCTCCATATCTAAGGAGCAAGTTTTCATTACTTTTAAAAATTAGGAAATAAATTTGTAGTCACTATTCAAAAATATTTTTGTTTGAATTGAAAAATCTCTTTTTATTGTGATCCGGAACCGAGACTGTTCCAAGTTTAGGTTCATGTCTCTTTCAGTATATGAGTGCCGAAACGTTGGTGATTATTTTTTACAGTTGTTTTTATTATTGTGATTGGATACAGGGCCGGCGCGTAATAGGGTGCAATGTGTGCGAGGCACACAGGCGGCCAAGCTCTGCTCTTGGTGGGGGGGCGGCCAAACTGCACTGAGTATAAACGGGCACTAATAAGGGTTTGGTCGTCAACAGGCGGCTAATCTCTTAACGTAATAAACTTTCTAAGTGAACCTTTGCTCGTGCCTTTGTCTTCTGGGATTTTCACCTCGATTTTCCCTGAATTTTCATCTGGAAACCATTTCCTGAGATGTCGCTTGGTTGGTACTAATTGTTCGTAAATGTAGGTAAGAACTATAATATACTCTACTCAAACAGGCTAAGGGCAACACAGGTAGGTCAGTTGCAATTTAGTTCTTGTTGTGTTAAGTTCTGTGTA
>JAAAKG020012016.1:8276-20936 GCA_010014905.2 Druon quercuslanigerum | reverse complement strand
TTGGTTCATATTTTACTAGACTGTCTAGTAGGGCTAACCAGAATTCTTGTAAACCTAACTAGACATTTTTCTCCGTGCACTTTAATAAATATTGACCTTAAGAATCATCAAAACCTCAGTCAAATTCTTACCTTTATCAACTTTTAAAATCTCACACATAATTTAGATCAAATTAAAAAAAGTAAATTGCTAGAAAGGATTACAAACTTTAAATAATTTATAAAAGTTCAAGAGCATATACAGTAGATGTCAGAAGTTTGAATACACATAAGAAGAATCAGCTGTAGTAAAATTTTCTTATTTCTGCTGCTCGCAATTCAATTTTTTTCTTGGAAATACATTCCGAAAAATCAGGAAATGTTAAAACTATATTGTCTATACGAAAGTTATGGAGATAATGTAGTCAAATAAGTGGTTCAACTACTAAAGTCGTTTTTTTCTTAAGTATATAAAAACTTTTGGCATGTACTGTAGTAAACTGCCAAGTGAAGAACTTTTTATTAAGGACTTTGCTGTTCTAAAAGCTTTGTCTATTATTTGTGAAAAAATAGTGGAGTTGGAAAACCTAAAATTTCGGGACGACTAGCCAAGCTTTTGAAAAATATTTTACTAGTCATCCCGAAATTCGGGATAGACAGACACACAGTCTGATATGGCAAATTCTAATAAAATAATACTGATATTTAGACTTTATTTTCGATATGAAAAATCCATTTCGTGTATTAGTTTATAAGTAAGTTCGTTTAAAAGAATTTGTCACGTGGAAATCTGGTACACGCCCTCGCAATCTAATAACAAAATATGTAGATTTTTCAAATATTCAAAAGTAGAAAAATTATTGGTATCGTAGTTTGATGTTTATTTTACAAAGTTGATACGTTTAAAAGTTCAAAAAATGCTTAAAAGGTAATAAACTTCGATGTTGACAAAACGATGTATTTGTCCCGTCTTAGGCAACCCGATATCCTTCGAGGGGGACCCTTTTCAAAACAAAAAAAAGCTATCTAATTAAACACTAGATATTGATAATTTTTATTCGTAGCCTACTATTTAAAAATATTCTCAGCATGTATGACATATTATTTATGCAAAATACATGATAAAACATAAAATAAAAGTTAAGTTAGGTCTAACTGAAAATAACTGTTTACAAAGTTCAAAGTGTAAATATTTATGAAAAGTTATAAAATTTCAAATATTATTCACCTTGGGTCAAAAATTTACAGATATAAATCAAAAAAGCAACATATATAAAAAAATTGTATTCGAGATGCAAAAGCAATAAAAAGATTAGGGATTCTTAAGAATTTCGCATGATGACAATTTTTAGATATTTTTAATAAACATCATAAAAATTAACAAAAGGTAAGTACCAATTGCAAAGGCTGCAAAATTATATCTAAAAAAACGTACTCTTTTCTATCATTAGAAGTTATTCTATCACAACTTTTCTAACAGGCGAAAGTTCGTTCTCTAACGCATAATAATAGTTTTTTCTTTCTGTTTTTGTTAATTTAATTGCATTGCAGAAAAAGCAGTTTCGAAATGACTAGAATTCTGCACTAGAATTCGCCTGCGTCAGTGATGACTGTAATGTTTTCGTACAAAATTGTTGAGTATTTCTTCACAAAAACTAAATAGATACATAATATTCAATCTTTCTCGAAATTAGCAAATCGAAAAAAATGTTAGCCCAAAGAACAATAATATCGAATAAAATTTTTCATAATGTGCATGCAATATTTGGATAAAAATAATGTTTTCTTTCATATTTTGCAAAAAAAGTTTAATTTGTAAACGATTTCTTTTATAAAATAGACTTGTGCATTTTTACTAGTCACGAAAAGTTCAAAATATAAGGCAAAGTAACACAAAGGCACTTGCGGACGATGCCTGAGTTGGCTTTGGCGAGACTTAGTTCAACTCTTGAGTTTTTGATGTATAATACGTTATCTATGTAACATACGTCAAAGACGGTAGAAAACTGAGTAAGTTACGTTTCAAGATGCCGCATATGCTAAATTCGACATGCACTTACACTACCGATAGAAAGTTTGAGAACATTTCCTTTGCCCGTATGAAAATTCATACTTCACTTCAAAGACGAATTCTATGCAGAAACTTACTTTAATAAACGAGTCCAAAATACTTAGCATAAAGGATCAAAGTTTTTTTAGGCTAAAAATTAACATTCTGGTATCTTGAGTTCAACTCGTTGCTAAATCTAGGACAGTGTTTCTAAAAAATTGGAACAACCTAAAATCAAGAGTTAATCCTACTCCTTAAATCTAAATCAAGAGCACGATTAAATACAGTGTAATTACTGAGTATTCATAAAAAAATTTATTCCTACAATATTAATATTTATGAGCCAAAAGTCCGAAATTCGCCGTTAATCTTCATATTTTATAAGGTGTAGAGATCCACAAGGGATAGTTGAGACATGGGGTACTCCAATTCTGATTGCCGCCGCTGTACCGGAACAAGTTGACCTTTTATGAATTGTCATTGGCTTGAGTTGGCGCTATTTTCAAATGACAATTTTATTTGCAAGAGAATTTAATACAGAATAGAAACAACACTCACCGCACAAATATTGTTAATTTTAGGGGAGGTTAGTTATTAAAGTTAAGGAACAATAATATTTACTATGAAACACATAATGCTGTAAAACTTTCGTAAACAAAGCAGGAATACAAAATAACACTGTTCAAATGTTTTACGCCCCATGAAAATACCAAAGTTCCGCTACAGAGGCAAACATTTGACATGATTGTATATCTGATTGAATCTGAAGTAGAATCTTATAAAAAAATGAAGGTTAACAGCTGAACTCGGACTTTTGGATTCTAAAGATTAATATAGAACGAATACATATTTTTTAAGTATACTCGGCAATCACATGAATATTTAATTGTGTTCTTGATGTTAATTTAAAGAGTAGGATTTTTCTTGACGTAATGATTTTTCTAAATATTTAGGAACACTTTTCTAGATTTTGAAAAAGTTTAAACTCAAGATTTTAAAACATTTATTCTGATAAAACAAACTTTTAACTTTAAAGCTATATAATTGTTCAATTATTCAGTTTCTGTAAAGATGCACTATGAATTTTCAAACAATTAAAGGAAATGTACCCAAACTTTCTGTTGTAGGGTAACCTCACTTTTGTGAATTACATTCTTTAAAATAACAAATAAAAAAGAAAAAAATTACGCCTGAAATGGGAAAAACTACGTAACATAGTGTCATCCCATAGTAGGACTTGAATTCCGATAATCAAAAGGATAGAAAACTGTCGCAAAAATATTAAAATATTAATTACTTTTTTTTTAATTTCCAGTCAGTGCTCGAGCTATTTTGTAAGCGTTTAGATGAAAAAACAGGCGTAAACGTAAGCAATTCTTTTAATTTGTAAGTTAGCTTCAAAATCGGTCACTTTTACCAGGCAAAAGAGACACATAATACTTTAGTTTTTTTTTCATTTGTACTCTTATGACGTATTAGATACTTTTTACAAATTTAGTGACGTGCACAGTGCTTGGAATATCTTTTTCTCTTGTAGTTTTCAAAATTTTCTACTGTACTCATTTTTGAAGAATTCATGACGAAAAAACAATACATCTGCACAAAAGTATAAAATATGTTTACAAAATCCAGGATTTGGGACAGTCTACCTCTCCAAATCTTGATTAAAAAATAAAATATCTGCGCAGAAGTGTTTTCTTTCTATGGGGATCTCTGTCATTTTGCTGGTCGAGTTCCTGATATTAAATAATATATGTACATACTAAGTTTCTTCATCCGGATTCCAGAGTAACTTTGGATCGCCAATCCTCATAAAAAAGCACATCTATGTTTTTTATTTTTGAATCTAAATTTAATTATAGTTCACTGTCGATATAATAATTATTAACTACCGTAAGTAATTATACAAATGCAGATAATACATTAGGACCTTTTATAGACCATCGTAACCGATTGGTGATATTAGATGAAATATAATGTTTTCAAATAATTCTTAACTTTTCATTTTAAATTCGATAAGTTTTCGAAATATTTACCGAAATAGTTTTTTCATAAACAAAGATAAGAAACAACGAATAACGCTCGCAAGGCCAATCCAATCTGTCAATTTTTTCGAAAGTTATCGTGCTAACAAACTAAAAATCTACAGACAGACAGACAGACAGACAGACAGAACGACAGACACATTCGTAAAAACCTGTTTTTTGGGTTCAGGGGGTCTCAAAACGTGGACATTTGACAAAAACCGGGGGGGTCAAATTTTGCACAAATCTAATACCTTCTCTGATGAGAATGTAAAAAGGTGCATTTTTTAATTGTTATTTCCCAATGCCATTTATTTAAAATTCTTGTCATTAAAAAAATAAAAATTTAAACATCAGACCTTAGTATTTTAAAATTTTGTACGATATAAAAATATAATTCTGATATTATTTGATGTAGGAATTTGTCGTTACGTTCGAGAATCGAACGATGTGTAATGGATACTGTTAAGCGAAATAAAATTGATTTAATAAGCAATTAATAATTTGAGAAAAGTTTGTAAACTCTTTTTTTATTTTGTATTTTATACACTGCAGTCCCGCAAGAAAAGTTCCCGCGTTTATGTTATGCGTTGCGTAATCAAGTGTATTTAGGCATTACGAAAATGTTGAAGGAAAACAAGAGGAAGCGTTTATGTTTCGAAGAGACATATTAGCTTTGAGACGAAGTAAAATCAGGTGCCTCAAGACAGCCTATTTTGCAGAATTGATTTTTTTACCTATAAATTTACAAATCTTTAGAAGATAAATCTGGCCAAAATCAATATAAAAATAATGAGTTAAACTGTTATCTTTTTGAAATATGATACCATTCACTTTACAATGCGTAATTCGAAAATCTTTTATTTAAAAAATTGTACATTTCAGATTTTTATTTCAAATTGACATTTTTAATTTAAAGAATTTCAAAATGTAGACTTTAGGATTTTAACAGTTAAAAATTAAAAGTGTTTGAAGTGGAAATTTTTTTTTGAAAAAACATTTCTTTTAGCATTTATTACTCAATATAATAATTAGAAGTTCTGAAAAACTTCTAATTTACGAAGTGTTCAGCTGCAAATAAAATAAAATATTCAATTTTTAATGTTTCCAGCTTAAAATTGCTAAAAATAATATAATTTTGAGAATTTCAAAGTTCATTGATTGATTCTTTAACATAGAGTATTAAAAACTCTAAATTTGCAGTTTATCTCCAATTCATTTAAACTTGTTTAATTGGAAAGTGGTACTATTTTCCATTTTATGCGTGTGAATTATTGACCATTTGAATACCTATTTTTTCAGTTAAAAAATGTTAAAACGTCAATTTGCAAACTCTAAAATTCTAGAGTTGCAATTCGAGTGCTTAAATTTTCAGTTTGTTTTTTATTACTTTAAATGGAAAAATTCTTAGCCTTAGAGTTCGGATTTCTTATTTTATTTTCCGTGCAAAACGTTTGAGAACCGAGAAAGACACGGAAAACGACTGTGAATTTTTTCCTTGATTAAAATGGCCATCCTGATAATATAGACAAACCTACTTAAAAATCGATACTTTTGTAAAGTTTGATTTTCTAGCACAAACAATTTCACGTTCCTTATGACATTATAAAAGCAAAATGGCAGGCATGAAAACAAAAAACAATATGTTTTTTAAGACGAAACTCCAACAGACATGATTCACACGGCCCTGATTGTTTATAGTTTGGCGAGTCCCGAGATTGTACGAAGGAGATTAAGAGTACCCTCGAAACAGTTTCTATAGCGGGACTACAGTATATAAGTATTTGAATTATAAATTGATTGCTTTTGTATTAAGGCTGTTGGAGCGGGGTGCAAAAAAATAGCGAAATCTTTTAAGCACTCATAACTTTCCAATAACCTACGATATTTTAGTTTTGAGGTTTTAAATATGCATTTTGAAAATTCTTAAGACCCAGGTAGGTGTTTTACGGAAGCAGTAGGTGGGTGGGAGGCAAGTCTCTGGTATTTCAAAAAAATACAGTAACTGCTAAAAAGTGAGAGTGAAATAGTTTCGCAGCGACATGAAGTGTCAAGGAAGCCGACTGACGGCTGATGGCGCTGATAGCTTGACCGTACAGGATCGTAGTAAGAAAATGCGTGGTGTAAGGGGTCGATACTGAAATACCCTTAGTAAACACCTTAAATACTCTAAATACCCTAAATACCCTTAGTAAAAATGTTACTGCCTACCTTCAAAAATCTTATTTTAGGTATCGTTCGCAGTACTTAAAATCGCACTTCTAAAGGTGTTGTGATCCTAACATTTTTTTATTTATATAATTTTAGGGTACACAATAAAATTTCTTTACTCTAAATTTTAAATGCTCATTAAAAATAACATTTTATGTCATCATCAAAAAATGTAAAATAGTCTACGATACAAAAAAAAACAACAACAAAATATTACACGAAGAAAAATTAGTTTTGTTTGAAAAAAGATTGATTAAAAAAATGTTCAAAATTTTTTTTTTAAATTGTTAAAAAATATTTTTGTAAAGAAATAGTTGTTAAAAAAATGTATAAAAGCTTGTAAAAATACAGAATATTCCTGGTCGCTGAAGATTAAAAAAATATAAAGACCGGACAGTTTGCCTTTCAAGAATCTTGAGATATTTAAATAAATTCAGAAGTATTATCATATTGATAGGTTGAATTATCATATGAAAATGAAAAAATTCTTGAAAGCTTTTAAATTTCTAATGAATAAACAGAATTTTACTGCGACAATTCTAGAACTCATTCAAACAAAAATTATTATACGATAATAATACTTTAAGTATATAATTTTTATAATAATTTAAGAGGTCAATGGCCTTAATTAATGATCCTATGGTATAACATTTATTATTATATACAAACAATTTGCAGTCAGCAGAGAACATAATATAATTTCATTGAATTTTTATGGAACTTAAGAGTATTATGAGAATTTATTAATAAAGGTAGACACTTTTTCGTCCTAAAATTAAAAAACTTTTTAATTCACTTAACATAATCGCTACAGGAGAAGCATGATGATACAGGATTATGAAACTTACGAGATTCAGCAATTTCATTATGCATGTACAAGGGACAAGTTTTATGCAGTTTATCGAGCTTTCGCCCACCATTTTGAATCAAAAACTTGTTTGAATTACAAAAATGTTTGATTTCAAATTTAAATAATTCGCAAATTACAAAATCAGTATACATTATTAAGTTTATCTGTTATTTAAAATGTGATAAAATAACCAAAATTTAATTATTTCGTAGTATTCATAAGATATTGAAATTCCATAAACTAATTTTTGACATCTTTCAATAATCTCATTACACCGACAAACCTGCGCAGTAGCCATTTTTAACGCGAAATTCCTTCACAGCATCATAAAGGTTGAATTGTTTGTATGGAAATTTACGCGATAACTTGAATCATTAATGAGAGAAACATGATTGTCTGAAATGGCTTATGTTTGCGGTCTCATTAAAAAGAGAACATCACCTTCAAATCTGTTTCTAGAAAATTTAATCCCTTTGTGGCCTTCTCGCACATTTAACTTATACCAAAAGAAATACGAAATCTATTAATGAATAGTGAGATCGGAAAGTGATTAAATTAGTTTATTAATTTTGAAATGTCAAAAAAGTATTCTGATGCTTCTTTCGTAACCAGTGATTTAAATGGATAAAGAAATTCCACCCATTTTATTAATATTCGTACATTTTCAGTCATTCATGTCCACCATACTGTATCCGAAATTTTAGATTTGGAAAATCCAAAACCATGTTTTGATTTAGCGACCCCAAAAACCTAAGTACCACCAATTTTATCAAGGTCTAAAATTTTTTGAAGATTAATGTCCGCCACATTGAATTTAAAAAATCCAACATCGGTTTTCATTTCAAAGAATCCAAAAACGTAAATATGAACAATTCGCTCAAGTTAAAATAATTTTGGATCATTTTTTCTCAGCCATATTGGATCCACGATTTTGAATTTATATAATCAAGCATCAGATTTTGATTCAGCGAACCCAGAAACCTAAGTATCATCATTTTATCAATATCCGAACATTTTTAATAATTCACGTCCGCCATATTGGGTTTCGTCATTTTTGATGTAAACAACCAAAAACAGATTTCGTTTCAGCAATCCCAAAAACCTAAGCTCCACCAAATTTATCAAGGTCCGAACATTTTTATTGATTCATTTTCACCATATTGGATCCGCCATTTTGAATTTAAAAAATCCAACATTAGATTTGAAACAAGTGAACCTGACTGCCACCAATTTTTTCCAGATCCAAACATGTATACGCCTAACTGAAGGGGTTAATTGGAGTTTCGAACCAATTAGAGATATCTAAGCATATTTGAAAACAAATATTCTGATTATTAAAAGTTAAAATATTATTATTAAGAACACACTATTTCTCAACAATATTTTTTTATAAGCAAAGTATGAATAATGGAATTATTTGAAGGGGTAGATAATAAAAGACGCCAATTTTCCCCAGAGAAAACATCTGGAAAAGTTGGAATTTAGGAGTCTTATTGAGTTCGTTAGGTGAGAAGAACGTCGTCGATTCTTTGAACCGACTGAATAACTTCTCACCGAGGGGCCTCTGGGGATTGAAAAGTTTTACATTCTCATTGAAGAAAGTTTAATGAAAAAGTAAAAATTTTCAATCTCTAGATTTTAACATTTAAACATATTATAAACATATTATAACATATTTAAATCTAATTTCAGAAATTTGTTAAAGTTTGAGATAGATCACAAACAGATTTAAAAATTGTCCTAATTACATTTTTCGATGAGACTCAAATTTAGAGAGATCCGATATTGTAAATATTTTCATTAAGTACAAAAAATTGCAGTCTTAAAAAATAAATCCAGAAATTGAATTTGAGCTTTCAATGGATATTAAAAATATTTATTTTAAAATTATTTCTTGAGCCTGAGCTATATTATTTGTCAAACTGAACTCGAGCGGGAGTATCGTTATCAGAATGTGAAATCCCAAAAACCACAGGTGTTTCGAGAACAGGCTTAACAATTTTATGTTCAACTGGGAACCAATTTTAAGTTCCGATGAATAAGAGCTTTTTGCATTTATGTTAAAAGAATTAGTAGCAATAACTTATACATAAATAGTAAAGTAGTAGTAGTTCATTGAAATTAATTAACCTTATGAATTAGAGAAAGAATTTCTAGTCTAAAGATTACTATGGTATTCTGTTTAGTATGTTTCTTGCTGCTTTTTGTGAATAGGTTTTAATTTATGAAATCTATAAAAAAGACATTTTGATTCGAAGCTGTTTCCAAGATTCTAATTTTTATAACAATTCTTTCATAAAGATTTTTTTACAAGAACCTTTTTTTCTGTAATACACTTACAATTTCAAAAATTCGGATTATTTCATTATATTATCACAATCAGATCAATTAATATACATGCATTTGTAGGGTTTCAAATATCTTTAATTCAAAAAGTACATATCCCAGCATCTTTTATACGTGTTGAGAAAAACTAATTTGAAAATAAATATTGTTCTGTATGAAGAAGTTTTTGTGATGTTCATGGATCACATGCGCCATTACTATTCTGCTATGACGAGACTTACAAAATGTAGTTAATCGGAATCGAAAAAAAGGCGCTGCATGATCTTAAATTTCAAGTGGCATGTCGAAAAACATGCACATGCATATAAGGAAAAAAATAGTCGTTCAAAATCGTCACCCTTCTGGTTCCTCGACAATTGTTTCCAGACATGGAACCAAACTAGGAGTAGCGCTTTCGATTAGTCATAATTTTTGCACGTACTGCAACATACTGTTTAATTTATATAATCTTAGAAGACTGACCTTCAAGAAGTCCTGGAGTGAAGTATAATGACAGAGGGGATATGTTTTCCACGAATTTAAAATTTTCGATATTCTAATGTATTTGTGATACTTCAAGAATATTAGTAGAAAACACTTTTCTTTTATAGGGTATCTGCTCAAGTTCTAAATCTAATGGAAAATCAATGTTTTTTTCCCTGTGCAGATGCGCACAATTTCCACACCTACATATGTTTGAGGGGACATTTCAATCTTAAAAAGCGGAGAACCGAATTTGAGATTTTTTTCTTGACTTTAAAATCAAAAGACAGTCCAAAATCTAAAAATAATTGAATAGCATGGTTTCTTGAACCCGCCTGATTATTTTCAAAAGTTTACAACATTACACAAAAAAGCTGAGAGTTTGCAAATCATTCAATTTTTAATGGGTGAAAAATATTATGGAGATATATTTTTGGTATTAGGTTCAACTTTGATACGTAACATATTTTTATGGGGGTTTCTATAATAATTGTAAGTGTTTGTTTCTACTCTAGAAAGTCTGTCTGTACATTTCAATGCAGTTTAAATTTTATTTGAAGAGAAGGATTTCCTAAAAAGCGCGGAGTCCGAATAATGACACTTTCTGAGGAAACGTATAAGAACTGTTCCTCCTTCATGAAGTATTCAATAAAATTATATTTTAACTCACATGGTGTGATAAGAAAACAGCTCGTAACGAGGGAATAACATGGGATGAGAAAATAAACCCTATCGGTCTGGCCAAGCAGCAAAGGAGGTAATCCACTTTACAAGGTATTGCAAAAACGTTAACCTGCGGCAGTTAGGTGCATCGTATCCATTATTTTCACGAAACTGGACAACTTGGGACTGTCGCCATTTGTCATTGACTTTTTAGAAAGATTTTTCTGCTGAGGAAACTCATTCTCTGACAAGAAGAAGCTAGCCAAAACAAACAGGAATTGTGGTACAGAAAATGGTAAAGCCAACAAGATGGATGGTATTAATCATGAGAGGTTCTGTTAGTAAAAAAATTGAGTAGTAAGAAAAAATATATAATAGTTGAGAAGAATTTCAAATTCGTAATTTTCGTCTAAATGAGGGATTTTTAATTCTCCGTTCAAAACATAATTATTAATTAAACAATCTAATAATATACCTGCGAAAAGTTTAGTTTATGGAGTTAGAAGATTCAGTTGTTTTGAAAAATAGTTAATTTTAAGTTTTGTTTTTAAATAGTTGGGCTTTGAATTTAAAATATGTAAAATATGTAAAATATTTATTATAATATTAAAAAAATTAAAATTAAAATTATTATAAATATAATACATACGTAAAATATGTAAAATATGTAAAATATGTAAAATTGGAAACAACTTACATTACCACTTACGATTTCAAGGACTTTGCGTAAGAAGTATTCCAAACTCTAACCTTTCAAGAAATTAAGACCTAAAAATTGAATCACATAAAATTTGCAGGAATTGAAAGTACAAGGCTTGATATTTCGTTATTAAAATGAAAAATTGGATCTAATTAGAGGATGGTTCGAAATTGGTGTAATTTTTTCAATTCTTGTGAAAGCATCCATCCTATCTTGTAACTGCTCTTACTATTTTCAATTAGAGACGAATATGTTTTTTTAATTCACTGGAAAAGGACGTGGACGAATTGTGTGTCAAGCGTACGTTTTACGATTAGGTTTTCATGCACTAAATTGCGGTTTGGTGGTTGTGCTACTGGATGGAGCAGCGGCATTGGGGCGTATCTGGTTCAGCCTGGATGAAACACTTGTTGGCTTTGGCACTCGGCCAAGAAACCCCGAACCAAACCTCAAGAGCTGTTATTCTGTAGTCGATGACATGCCAGTTTCAGCTTTTTTTTTAGTTCCCTTTCCTTTCCCACATAATTCTCACATTATTGAAGATACTTGCATCTATTGATCAAAATCACTTAAAATTCAAAAATTTGGTTCATTTTTTCAAATTTGTTTTTGGTTTATTATTTAGATGTCTCGTGCAAAAATGAAACTGGCCTTTGACTCAAATAAAATTTTTTCGAAAGACTTTTTTATTGCATGGACTTTTTGTGTCAAACTATATCTTTTTATCTGTCCCATAAAATAGTAATTCTCACATTCAGAGTCTTTGAAGAGCTATCGAATATTAAAGCTTTTTTATTTTCTCAGCAGAGAATTTTATATAAATTCAGATTCAATATCATAGAGATAGATATTTTATTATATTATATAGAATTGATCGTGATCAAATTTCTATAAAATAAAATTTTTTTGATAAATGTAAAAGAGGTTTTAATGAATCAACTTCAGCTAGGATGAAAGATATAACATTTTAAGTTAAATGAAATTTATGAAACTTAAGTTGATCTTGATGATTAGAACAGTTAAATTTCCACTCAAAATATTTTCCTTCGTGATTCCTGGTACTTGAAAAAATGTGTCCTAGCTTTAAATGTTATTAATTAAGTATACTACTTGTAAGCCACTCGGCTTGTTACCCTCGGGACATGGTAATTGCGTTCATGTGAATTTCATGGCTGACAGAATAGTGCATAGGCAATTTTGTAATTTCTCTACCACTGGAAAAAATCTAATTTACTCGGGAATGTATACGAATATACATCCACCTATAAGTTCATTAAGAAAGAGATATTCGTTTAAATTCTAAGAGATTATGGTATAATTATAAAGAAATAGGACACCAAGTTTAACCGGTGGCGGGGGGGGGGGGGGGTGGGGGG
>JAAAKG020012005.1:0-20937 GCA_010014905.2 Druon quercuslanigerum | reverse complement strand
GTTTGAAGGATATTGTGTTTAATTTTTATCTTAAAATATAAAGAACTTTATCTTTCGGAGCGAGTTGAAGTGAAAATGTTCAGTAAATTTGCTGGTCTGAAAAATGAAGTTTTTTTGATTTTTTACAGAAACGGTAAAAGATACAACTTTTTTGTCAAGAGAAAAAATATGCGCCATGAAATTTTCTACAAAGTGGTGTTTTAAAAAGTTAAATTTTCGAAAACTATTTTTCAAGTTATCAGGGGCCAATTCGAGCGGCCTGAAGCGGCTAGGCAAATATTATGCGTGGTCATAGAATCCGGAGTCTCAATTAACAAGTTCTTTTACACGTTTCGGCCCAAGTACATAATGACTTGTAGTTATGCAGTTTTACAATTTGAAGTGTTATTCTTTGGTTAACATCTCAGTTGTGAAATTATATACATTTACATTCTTAAACTTAAAATTTTAATTTTATTAAATATCATTAATAACTATTGATAAAGCATTCAGTATTCTTAAATAATTTATTTTAGCGAAATACAATGATGAAAAAGTAATTCCAATTTAGTAGTAAAATTTTTTAACAATTTTTTTTAATTTGTCAAAAAACTTTGCAGTTCCTTGAAAATTGTGCTATAGTAAAATTATCAAATTATAAAAAAACGTTATAGTTGAATATTTATTTAGGTTTTAATTTAAAAAATGTTCTTTTCCTGATCAGCGAAAAGTTTATTTTGAAAGGCAAAGAATTTTTTACTTTTACAGAAATAATTCTTATGATAACAGAAAATTTATTACATATTTATAAAAATTCTTTAGATACAATATTTAAATTTAAAAGCTGAATTGTATACTTATATAACTACAATGTTTTTTTTACAATTTTATTTTATACTACAGTGTGATTTTGGAAATATTTTACTTTCACAGAAATAATTTTAAACGTTAAAAGAAAACTCAGTACATATCAATTTCAAAAATCTAAATTATAAAAATCTTAAAAAATTAAAATAAAAAAATTTTGAGAAACAAAACTTACTTAAAGGAAATTTTGTATACAAGAAATCGAGGAACTTTCTTTTCAAATGCGATGTTCCTCGACAATCTGTATGCTTACTACTGTGAAAAAAATTTGCATAAACTTTTCGTCGATATAAGGAAAAGAAAATTTTTTAAAGAATAGATACAGAATACAGTTCTTCGACTGTAGTGTTTTCTGAAAACTTTAAAAAAAAATTGTTTATAAATTTTGTTACAAAATTTTCCTACTACATTGTAATTGTTTTTTCATTAGTTGTTCTTCGTTAAAAGATTTTTTTAAAGAATCGTACTTTCAATTATAAAACAGCATTATGTGCCAAAATTTATTTTTGAGGGTGAATGCAACACCCTAGAAATTATCAAGTTATTATTTTAAATAATATTCCCTTTTAATAATTTTCGAAAGTTTTGTTTTTTTTTCTTAAATTTTCAACAGCCATACCAACGAAAAAACAATAAAATTTTTGTTTGAATCGCTTCATTAACGCAATGGGGAGCGTATGACAATTTAATATTCATATCGAAATTGTTGAGAATGTACCTATGTTCACGATTATATTCTCAAACCCCTTAAAATGTGAGGGAGTTCGTCGGTCTATTAGAATGTTTAATTGAGGAATATGCGCGAAAATAGCCAGAAAATGGTTAAGTTAAAAGACAAACGGATTATCTTTATGTGGAACCTAACATCGAGTGCTTGAAGCAACTTCCAATCCAGTGAGGGGTAGTGTCATTGCACAGTAGAAGGGGAAGTGTACGCAGGTAGACGTGGAGGAAAAGACGGTCGCCTATTTATTTAAGGCCTTTTAAAGTTTCAAACCCTCATTTAAATGTGGGGAAATCCTATCAAGCATTTTTCTAGAATTAAGTACGAACCCTCTAAATCTGGGCGCACTCGAATTGATCCAATTTTCAACCCCCCTTACTTTTCTAGATCCGAATTGAACCAAGCGGTCAGGTAGTAGTTTGCAGTTTTCCTGAATTGAGTCAAAAGGGTTTGAAACAGACTTAAGTGCAGCCGCCGAGCCTTACCACTTAAGAAATTTGATTAAAAGTATTTAATTTTTACTTTAAATATATTTTTTATCCATATTTCCCAAAATTCAAACATGGGAAAAATTAATCGAATCATCCCATCCACTTCTGTTCCCCTCTTTTCTAACTTTATTTTTGTTTCTGCACTCTAATCCTCTTTTTACTTCTTCTATCATTTTTTCCATCTCCTTGTCCAAATTTTCTTCTCCCATTTTCATATTTCTTACCTTTTCTCTAAACTTTTATTTTCCTTGCCTTGAACAGTCCCCTTTTCCTACACTCTTTATTATTGCCCCCTTTTTATCCATAATACTGTTACTTTTTTCTTTTTCTAATTTCACTATTAAGGGAAAGACATCCGAATCCTACCTCTAATTTCTTGACCTTCTCTCTTACCTCATCATCTTCTATCACATAATCAATTACCGTTCCCCTTTTTCCTCTTGACAGTGTATATTCTCCATCCTCATCTCCCTCTATTTTCGTTTAAGATAAACCATCTCAACTCCTCCAAGCTCTTAAAAAACTTCTTTCCCTCCCCATTCAGTACCTTATTTTTTGATTTTCTTCTTCCCTCTTCTCCCCATTTCCCCCATTCCCTTCCTCGTCTATCCTGTTCTCGCATTGAAACCCCCACCTACTATAAGTCTACTCTCTTCTTTATTTTTTTCCATCATTTCTTTTAACACCTCCGCTTTCTCCTGCATACCTCCGTTCACATAAACCCCCACTATCCTCCACTTCTCTCCTCCCATTTTCACCTCTTCTATTATTAATCTTTCTTTTTTCTATTTTCTCTCTTTATTATCTTTCCCTGTTACACATTAATTTCTCACTCCCATCACCCTTCCCCCCATTGCTCTGCTCTTTTTATTCATCTAGCCACGTTTCCGTCATTATTACAGCATCCAATTGTGTCAAATTTCTCATAAATTCCCTAACCTTTCTATCCAATCCTGCTATATTCCAGTAAAAAATCTTCCATTCTTCCCTGCATTCGTTTTTTGTCTCTCTTTGCCTCTTACTATTTCTTACTTTCCTACATCCCGTTCCTTCCTCTCCTAGTTTCCCTGCATCTCATTTCTTACTAACTCTTCCCTTTCTTCATCCCATTCCCACCATACTCCGTCTATCTGTATTTTCCTATATTCCTATATATTGCTTCCTCCTTTCTACCCATGTCAAATCATCCTCTATTCTCTCCGAGCTTCCATATAGCATCCTCATCTTTTTTCTATTCTTTGTTCTACTTTTCTCAGTCTTGCCTTCTCCGTGTTTCCACTCGCGCCCCCACCAAGATCCCAGTTCCAGCTTTCTATTTTCCTTATCCTACCTTGCATCTCCTATACCTTTTTATTGTTATCCTCCTGCTTCTCTAGTTTTTTCTCCAATGACTGCATCCTCTTTTCTAACTGTTCCCTAACTTCTTTCTATTTTTTCATTTTTTTTCCTAAGTTCCGCCATTTCCCGCCTAATTTCTTTCCTTAATTCCTCTCCCCTTTTTTTCTGCTTTTCTTCATTAATGCCCATTACTTCTATCATGACTTCGTTAATTTCTTTCAGTCTTTCCTCTTTCTTCTGATCTTCGGTTTCATCTCCGTTTCCTTCAACCCCCTTACTATTCTCACCCTTTTCTACAAAACTCTGCTTTTCTGGCGGCGATCTAAACATTTTTGGATATTTTAATTTAGAACCTAAATCGTCCTTTTCTTCACTGCTTCCCCTCTCCCCTCTCTTCCTTTTGATAAAAGCCTCAATCGATCCTACGCTTTTTGTTCTTAATCTCTCCTTTTCTATAGTTTTCTTGTACTTCCCCCTTTTCGTCCTTTCTTTGATCTCCCATTTCTGTGAACTAAATACTTCCAGCTCTACATCCAACTTTTCCTCGATGTTACTCTCTTCGCTATCCGTGAATCCAATTTCAAACGTTCCCGCCTTCTCTCCTTCCCTGCCTCTATCTATCGTCGTGTCCTGGTACCTGTCTTGTCTTTCTCCGTCTCTACCCAACCCTGCTAATACTAACCCGATCAACCCAGTCCTCGCACCCTGTCACAAATCTTAAACAAACCTAACCTCAACTTTCACACAAATCTGTCTCAATCCTTAAAATTATCATTATCCCGTTTTCAACTTCACAATCCATCAAACAATCTCTTGTATCCAAACTCTTATATACACTTCGACAATTCACTCACCTCAAATTTCACCACAACTATCGAAAAAACTCAGCATCCACAATTCCCACTATCTTACACTTTCATGCCGGAAACGGAAGTCCCTCAAATTCGTAATCAGCAACCCCAAAAACCTTTATATACCAAATTTGGTCCAAATCGGTTAAGTTTAAACATTTTCGTTTGCCATATTGGCTCCGCTATCTAGAATTTTACAAATATGACCTCAGATTCGTAATGTGACCCCGATCGTTCCTATTTTTTAGAGAAACACAATATGCCACCAGATCCAGAGAATTCGCAATCTACGTTGATGACTTCTTGTTGAAATTTACGAGTTTTTTAAAGAAAAAAAATTTGTAATTGGCCATTTGTGTGCTTTTAACCGAAAATTTTAAAAATGGCGTCAGATAGGGCACTTCTAAGGTCAGATTCGGACAGAGCGTTTAAAATTCCACAGGGAATAAAGTTTTGTACATATTGAACAATGTTATCCTACAGTACACAGTAGTTAAAATGTTGGAGCAATTTATGCCATTTTTGGTAGTTTAAGGGGTAGTTCGGAAGGACCTAAAATTTAAATAATTTTACTTCTAATTTTAAAAGTATTCCGTTAAAAAATTTAAGTTTCGCTTCAATTGCTTCAATTTGCAGTTAAGTTCTTATAATTTTAAATTAAAAAATGTTAGTTTCAAGAGTTAAAAACTTGTGTTGTAAACCTGAAAAAAGCGGGAAATAACCGGGAATTTTTTCTGCTTTTAAAATGGCCAACCTCAATAAATAATACTAAATATTATATTATTAATTATTTTATTTTAATTATTATTATTTATTTTAATAAATATTTAATATTGGTTGTAGCAATCTTTTCATAGGTAAGTGCTAGAAATTTGTGGTTTTTTCTAAAATCTTTAACTTAGCTTCACCTTCTTAGTTATTAATAAATAATTATTAAATATTAGAGAAAACTACATTTTAAATAATTTATGTCTTTTTTGTGAATATGCTTTTCTAAAATAAAACAGATACTTAAAATAAGCTTCAAATTTCCGGCACAATATCTGACTTTAATTCTCTTCTTTCTAGAGACGAAAGTCAGAAACAATATTTACTACAAGTGGTAACACAGTACGGGAAGCAATTTTCTGACCACGGATCCGTTTTCTCCAGGGCATGAGGGGAGGGGGTTGCTGATCTTACAATATTTGCAATTGCAAGTTTATCTTTCACGCTTTGCAATAAGCTTCTTGTTGTAATCCAAAATAAAACTATTACAAGTCATTTAAAGACCTAGTCCTTCCTAATTATTTTTTTTTGCATTGAGAAAAGAGCGAAAATAATTCACTTAAAACAACAATACTATTTTACAAATAATTTTTGTTGAGGTTGACTTATTATTTGTTCATAATTAAAAAGGCGAAGCTAGGTTAAAGATTAAAAAAAACCTTAATTTCTAGCACTTATCTAAGAAAAGATAGTTACAAACAATATTACAGTTTTATGCAACTTTTGTGTTAACTTTAATTAATTATTACCTTATTGAGTGAACAAGGGGTTAAATCTAATTATTTAATAAGTCACGCCTTATTAAGAATAGACAAGCTGTTGAAAATTGTGGAAATAACTGCAACGTTCTACCAATTCAGCAATGATAATATTATTAACCATGATAATAAGTTGTTTAAATAATTAAATATTTCATCTTGAGTTAAT
This sequence comes from Druon quercuslanigerum, assembly GCA_010014905.2. NCBI lineage: Eukaryota > Metazoa > Arthropoda > Insecta > Hymenoptera > Cynipidae > Druon > Druon quercuslanigerum. The sequence goes on along the minus strand of JAAAKG020012005.1, from coordinate 14,992 downwards.
TATTATTTCAATCCAATTTAAAATTTGACTAAAAGCCCGAAATTTCAGAAAAATCGCATCTTTCTAGCATTATTCAAATGGAATATCATTAATAATACATTGTTTAAACAATCCATTTTCTTGACTTCAATGAATTATATAACTTATTATTAAAAATTGAACTAAAAGTGACATTTATTTTTAAACTTCAATTTTTTAGCAATAATCTAAAAGAATATTATTAAATTAATAACAATTTGTTTAAAAAATCACCCTTGTTAACATTGATGAACTATCATCTCATTTTAATCGAAAATTGGACAAGTGGAAAGTTTTTGAAGAAACAGGGACTTTCTAACTCTATTTTATAAGAAAATTGCTAAAAACAATAATAAATTGTTTAAACAACTTTTTATTTATTATATATATTTATTATATGTTTATTAATAATTTATTTACTACTTTATGTAAAATTCCCTTAGTATAGTTAAACTGCAACAGTTTATTTTGTAGAAAATTCGTCTGCTAACAAATCAACTGTTGAATTTTGTAGAAAACCTGACTTTCAAAAATTCCACTGTTGAAATTTTTAGAAAATTTATCTGTTGTAAATTTAACTGTCGAATTTTGAAGCAACCTTATGTCTGCGAAATTTAAATGTGGAATTTTCCACCAAAAACATTAATTGCCTGAAAAAGGCGAATTTTCTGCGACAAATAGTTCAATTGACAACAAACAAGAATACATTATTCAATCGAAAATGGAATATTTTGTTTACCCAATTACCTGAAAGAATGTTATACATGAATAGATTAAATTTTCAGCCAGAAATGAAATAGCTTAATTTTCAGATAAAAGCATTTATTTTCAAAAAAATAATTAATTTTTTAACCGAAGAACTAAATATTCAACTAACATGGTAAAGTTTTAACCAAAAAGAATAATTTAAAACTGTTTTTCAAACCAAAAGAACTAAAATGACAAATTTACAACAAATAATCAATTTTCAGTAAAACCTTTTAACTATTAAGTTGTAAAATTTATTATTTTTCACCTCCCAATTCTTTGAAACTATACAATTTTAAGTATTCCAATATCTTTCTGTCTTGAAATTTTTGAAATGTTTTGAAATCGTTTTTAATTTTCTCTGAGATTTCATAATTTAAAATAAAAAATTGTTTTAAATTTTCCAATATTTACAATTTTGCAATAGGGTATAAGAGACAAGACAATTGTTTGAATATAGGATATATTTAATTAAAAAATTAAAAAATTTCTATTCATATTTGGAAGAGATAATCCAGCACGAAATTTAATCATGGATTATTTAAGTTTTCTGAGAATTTGCATCAAGTTTTGTTACAAAAATGGAATAAAGTGCAGTAATGTTCTTGAAATGTTAAAAGTTTCTTTTGGTGACTCGACTATGAGCCGAGCAAGAGTTTTGGAGTGGTATAACCGGTTTAAACATGGACGGGAAGACGTTGAAGATGACGAGCGCCCTGAGTTTCTTCGCACATCGGTAACGGACGATACCGTCGAGAAAGTGGAAAAAATGATTATGAGCGATTGTCGAATTACTAGTAGAGAGGTTCCTGAGGATGTCGGTCTATCATACGGCTAACGCCAAGGAATTTTTACGGATGTTTTACACATGAAACGTGTAGCAGCAAAATTTGTCCCGAAAGTGCTAAATTTCGATCGAAAGCAATATCGCCATGACGTTGCTCAAGATTGACTAAATAAAGTGAATAATGACCCTACATTGCTCGAGCAAACCATAGCAGATTATGGATCATGGGTTTATGGATATGACGTCGAAAATAAGGCTCAATCGTCCACCTAGAAGCATTCAACGTCACCAAGAGCGAAAAAAATATGACAAGTTCGATCAAACGTGAAGAGTTTGCTCACTGTGTTCTTCGATTTCAAAGGTTTAGTTTATTATGAATTCTTACCTAAAGTTCAAACGGTATATAGAGAATATTATGTAGGAGTTTTACGTCGTTTGCTTGAAGCAATTCGAAAAAAACGACCAATTTTGTGGCAAAAACAGTCTGCACCACGATACTGCTCACGCCTCAATGCTTGTTGGTGAGTTTTTAGACAAACACAACACCATATTGATGCCACAGCCACAGTATTCGCCTGACATGATCCCCTGTGACTTTTTCCTATTCCCAAAGATGAAGAAGTCCATAAAAGGAAGACGTTTTGACGACATCGATGAGATAAAAGCAGAATCGCTGAAGCAGCTGACTGCTATATCGAAAAGTGAATTTCAAAAGTGCTTTGAAGATTGAAAAACGCGCTGGCATAAGTGCATTATATCCAAGGGGGACTACTTTGAAGGGGACAAGATTGATATTCGCGAATAAATAAATATTATTGGCAGAAAACGAAAAGTCTCGCTATTTTTTAATCACACCTCGTAGTTGAAAATGCAACAGCTTATTTTGTAGAAAATTCGTCTTTTGACAATTCAGCTGCTGAATTTGTTTAAAAACTTAGTTAAATTAAAAAAATTCAACTATCAACTATTAATTTGTAAAATTAATTAATTTTCAGCTGCTAATTTTTTTGAAAGCATATCATTTTAAGTATTCCTTTAAAATTGTTTAATTGCACATTATTGTTTTAAATTAATTATTTAATTAAGCATTGGTTTTAATAATTTTTTCAACTATAAATGTTATTATAATGAAAACGGACAGTTTTAAACAAAATGTGGTAGAAAAAATCTTTTCATGGTTCACATTATTGTTTTAAATTAATTATTTAATTAAGCATTGGTTTTAATAATTTTTTCAACTATAAATGTTATTATAATGAAAACGGACAGTTTTAAACAAAATGTGGTAAAAAAATCTTTTCATGGTTCCAGTATTGCGAAAAACATTTTACGAAATTTTATTTTTCATAAATCAAGTACTTTTTATTAAACTTGCGTCTCAGCTTTGGACAACAAAATATTCGAAAAGCTATGAAGCTTTCCATTTTCTAATTCGTTGATTTAGACATTTTAATACTGAGAAATTAACATTTCTCCCGCATGATATTCAAATAATAATTTTATCTCTGGCAATATCCAATTTGTATGAGGTTTCTGAGTGTACCTTTCGTAAGGCGTTTTAGATTCTGAGAATGGGAGTGATATTAGTGTTCTTTAAAGCGAGAATAGGTTGTACAATACTTGCTTCATTTATACGATTATTCGTAATGCGACATTTCCATATGTGTTTTTCACGTTAAAACACAACAAGATATGTAAATATTTTAATTAATATATTTTTTAATTGAAAAATTATTATCGATTAGGATCAGTGAGAAAATGTTAGCGCAGTTTAAATATTTTTTAGACCATTTTTTTCGAAATTCAAAAATTCTCTGTTCGGATATTCATAGTATTAAAAATGTCGAGCAATGTATCCTAATGACTTTTTTTCATGAAACCAAAAATTACCAGAGTACAAAGTTCCAAAAACATTTTTTCATTTAACAGTTTCACAATATTTTAAAGATTTCCAAATATATAAATGGATTTTCAAAAGAATAAATATACAGGTAGTCCCAGGAGAATTGTCGTTCCTTGTAATGGCGGATAGAAAAAAATTCAATTCGAAAAGTCTCAAGACCTTTTTGGGTCCGGTGCGTATTTTGGATACTACATTTAAAATGTATGTAGGTGAACAGTTAGTTGCAAGTGTGCGTGCGACTCCGAAGAGCAATATCTCCTATAGCGGTAGCTTCACCTTGCTTCGAGCATTCAAAAAAAAAATATTTAAAAAAATGCAATTAGGAATGTATTTGCCTGTTTAAATCGGGTGGGCTGGAGTTCGATCGAACCTTGAAATAACTTTCCAAAATTCGGTGCATGGAAAAAATGGAAAGCTAGGCCAAGTTCATAGAAATTTGGCGAGCGTAGCGCAAATAATTTCTGTGAGCCCAGATAATTCGCATATTATTGCAAATAATCAATAAATGTCCAAACTATTAACACTGATTCATGTAAAATTCAACCAAATGTATTGAGTTCTCTGAATTCTTCTGAAAGCATGGAATTCTCTGTAACTGCTGCCGAAGTCATCACGTTTGGTCATCGGTTTAACTACTCGCGAATAAGGATTTACACGTTTTTTGAATTCTGAAGGATTCTGTAGAAGTCTGCGTTCAGTTAAAACCTTTACAGACTTTTTAGAATTCCCTAAAGATCTTTAGAATTCACGTTAAATTTTTGTAAATCCCTTCAAGTCTTTTGAATTCTGCAGAATTAAGAAAAAACGAGTGAATCCTAATTCAGTAGTATTTAAACGTCGACCAAAGTTGCTAAATTTCGAAATAGTTGAAAAAATTTCATGTTTTGAGAAAAAATCAAATAATTAAAAAAGAATCAAGTTACATCCTAAGTATTTCAACAAAAATCTTAAAAATCTTTAAGGGAATTCAAAATATTACACGTGAAATCTAGGAAATCGAGAGAGTTCTGCAGAATTCAAAAGGCTTGAAGGGATTTACAACAATTAAACGTGAATTCTAAAGATGTTAAGGGAGTTCTAAAACGTTTTTAAATGTTTCAACTGAATTCCAAGACTTCTATAGATTTTTTCAGAATTCAAAAAACGTGTAAATCCTTATTTACAAGTAGTTAACCCGTTGACGAAAGGTGAGGATTTTAGAAATAGTTGAAAAAAATGCCTTGCTTTCAGAAGAATTCAGAAAAATAAAACAAGTTATATCCGAAACATTTCAAGCGAATTCTTTGAAATCTTTAAAATAATTGAAAAGATTACATGTGAGGTCTAAGAAATCGAGAGAATTGTGCAGGATTCAATAGAATAAAAAATTCTACAGATTTAAGGGAATTCAGCAAGTTTTAAAAGATTTCAATTGAATTCAAAGAATTCTACAAAATTCTTGAGAATAAAAAAATGTGTAAATCCTCATTCACGAGTAGTTAAACCGTTGACCAAATATGATGACTTTGGAAATAGTTGAAGATAATTCCATGCTCTCAGAAGAATTCAGAGAACTCAATACATTTGACTGATAATATGCGAATTATCTAGGCTCACAGAAATTATTTGCGCTAAGCTCACCAAATTTCTGTGAACCTGGCCTAGCTTTCTATTTTTTCCATGCACCGAATTTCGGAAAGCCATTGTTTTATCTCGAGCATGTTTAAATATAAAAATTAATTTGTTGCAAAGCTATTTTACGGTTCTATCGAACTCGAGCCCACCCGATTTAAACAGGCAAATACATTTCTAATTGCATTTGTTTTTTTTGCTTTTTTTTTGTATGCTCGAAGCAAGGTGAAGCTACCGCTGTAGGAGATATTGCTCTTCGGGGTCGCGCGCACACTTGGAACTAACTGTTAACGTACATACATTTTCAATGCTCTGTAGTACCCAAAATACGCACCGGACCCAAAAATGTCTTGAGACTTTTCGAATTTATTTTTTTTCTATCCGCCATTACAAGGAACGACAATTCTCCTGGAACACCCGGTATATGTTTATTGAGGTGGCCCAAAACATGATATTTTAAAAATTTTAACGATCACCTTGACCAAATCGTTCTCTTAGGCAATAAATTTACCCGTGTTTTTTTTTGAAAAATATATATTTTTAGCTGTCTCTCTGAGGCTTCAAAGTTTCCTGATTTAAAGCAGAAAAGTCATAACACCAGCTACAGGTTCGACCTGAGGAGCAGTTATAGATTTATTAACTTATTATTACTCTGCTATTCTACTTATGGTCAGCGACCGTAGTTTGGTACCCAGCAAATAGGGTACACAATGAGAGGCCCGACCGAAGGCCAACTTTTTTTACAGCCGTCCACTTGCAGTCCATTCAGACGGTGTTCAACTTAAATGTGTCATTTTTCATAAGCTTTTCTTACTTCTTTCTCAATTAAATTAAAGTTTATTCATTTTTTGTCTAGAAATTTGTTCTCGATAGTTTCAAACATGTCTCTTTAAAATATCAAGTTACACAATTATATCCGAGGCTCACAATGAGCCTCCAAATATTGACATTTTATGCAATCTTTGATATGCCTAAAACTTTTGCATAACATTTCTGAGATATGAAATTGCGATACATGCAATATTCACTGATAAGTGATCAAGCTTATATCAGTTAAAATAAAGTTACTTACAATTTCCTGACCAAAATCGAAAAAGTAAAAATTGGAAACATTTTACATGCTAAACTCCATGACACATAAAATGGCTAGAACAACAGCTAAAAATATTTTTAAAAAAACAGAAAAAACATGGGTAAATTTATTTGCCAAAGAGAACGATTTGGTCAACGTGTCCATTGAAATTTACCCAATGTCATTTTTTAAAACGGCAGAAGTTGCAATAAAATGTTCAATAACAAATGTTTGTTTTAAAGATTGTGCATTTTTTTAACGAGGAAATAAAACTACGTGTGTTTTAGTGTTAATGCATGTTATGCATTTTAATAATATACATTTATGGAAAGGATATAAAATTTGAGGGGAAAAATCGAGTGCGAAGCACGAGATACGTGATGAGAATGCGTTCATTAAAGCCGAGGGAGCTTTAACAAAAGAGAATTCAATCACCAAATTACTGTGTTCGATGCACGGATAAAACGAAACGAGCGGGATTGCTGTTTCTCGCGCGTAAACGACGCGTGAATAGAAATTTTTTTTACCAAAATCACAGTTGTACTCGCTGCTCCAGTCGAATGTCACACAATCAACAGATTTGAGGGATCACAGCTCTACGACGCGTGAAAAACAGCGCGAAGAAACGTGAACGACCCAAATAGCGTTACACGTTCCGGAGAGACGTGACGAACATTTGAGGCTCGCGTGATTCCCGTGTATGACGATTGTGAACCGATTTTAAAAAAAAATGTTGCCATTCACGTGTAGTTCAAGCGTGAGAAACAACGGTCCCGCTCGTTTCGTTTTCTCCGTGTGCTTTTACCTTTAGCTTTAAAAAGTCTGGGCATAAGTGAGGGCATATCTAAAGACCGAGCGTGAGATAAGTATATTATCAAGCGCGAAGTGCGAGAACCAACAGTCGTACGCCCTAGGCAGCTGGAACGCGCGAGCTGTGCGCGCAGCGCGCGATGCGGATGTGCCCGCGATGCGGGCTGATTTTTTTTATATGCATTTATGTATCAGCATAAGTTAAAAAAAAGTAGAGGCTTCATAAATTTCGTTCCTTTATGGTCAAATGGTAATTTGTTTTTAGGTTTTAAGTTAAAAATAAAAAAATAAACGAAGACAACTTTTTTGTAAGGGCCCTATTGACCGATCCGAATTTAGGAAACACATAATTTAACAAATATAAATTTGAAGTAATTATTCGTAATGATACAATTTAATCTTGCACTTATTTAAAATGTAAAGACTTCTGACTTTAAAATTGAATAATTTTAAATTAAAGCGTTTATAATTATCAGATGTTGAATTCCTAACTGGCCAGCTTCAATCAACTTCAGCTAAATCTTTTATACTTGAACAACTTAAGTCGAAAGTTGATAAATTTAATCTTTTTAAATATATGATGTTTGAAATTCAACAATGGCTAATTAAAGTCTTCTAGATTTAACGAATTTATTTCCAATTGGATGAATTAATATGTAGCTGACATTTTCAAATTGAAAACCTTGTAGCAGAGAAATTTTGATATTGTACAAGAAACTGAATTTTCAAGATTTTGCAAACACATAGTTTCGAAGTTTTAAGCTTGGCGTCTTTAATATTAAGTAGTATAAAAGAAAGCATTTGAAACAGGAGAACTTTAAATTAAGGGAGTTGAATAATTTCAGATTGAAACATTCGAAGTCTTTTGGTTTCATATATAAATAGTTGTAAGCTGCAGAATAAGAAAAAAAAGTCTTTTTATACTTTCATTATTATTATTTCAGTTTCAAATTTCTTTAATTTGTCAGTTTTAAATTATAAGCTTAGAGAATCAAATGAATGTTAACTCAATCGCTATTGAAAAAATTCCAATTAAAGTTGGTTGTAATTAAATATTTTAAAATCAACGACGCTAAATATTTTTTAATTTCAGTTTAATACTTTATACGTTGGATAACTTTAAAATAATAACGTGTGAAACTGAATAATTTGAAAATGGATTTTTCAAAATCTTATAACTTAACATATTTTTGTTGGAATTTCAGTCGTTAAAACTTGTGTATATAAAAAATTAAAGTCTTTTAATGCTTCATCAGTTATGAATTTTCTGCCTTAAATAAAAGTCGAATAAACTAACATAAGACTGAAATTTCAGAAACATCATTTCACATTAAAAGCGTTCAAATTGAACATTTTTTATTTGAAGCATTACAAATTTTCTTGGTTACTTTGCTTAAAATTACACAATTTCTAGTTGCAAGGCTTAACATGTAAACAATTACATTGAAAATGTACAACATTGAATAATTTTATATTTTAAATTGTTTACCGTTTTAAATTGAAATACTTAATATTTCAACAATTTTAAGTGATTTTTTACAAATGTATCGTATTTTTGATTTTCCTAAATGTTAAATTGTTCTATTTCGGAAGTTCTTATTTTAATTAAATTCGATTTTAAAATGCTAATTGACCATTTTTTGTTTACACACCTTGATTAAAAATTGGTCAAGTTTGATAGCTTCTGGTAGAAAATCTGGAAAATACCGTGAATTATTGTTCATGTCTTAAATGATCACCATGAAATTGTAGATTTGATATTTCGCTGCCTGTTTTTCAAATTTTAACTCGTTTGGCTGGCTCATATTTGAGATTACCTACATTTGTTAAAATTAAATTTTAAATGATACAATTCAAAATTACTTTTAAGTACTTAAAATTAAAAATTAAACAATTTTAAACTGCTTGCATTTTCTCTTTTAGTTTTTAAAGGTTTATACTCAATTTCAAGTGCAATTGTATAATCAAAACTTAATTATATTATTTCAGGAAAATTATGAAAATGCTTTTTGTAACTAAAACCATTTTTTTATATTCCAGATACTACATGGATCCAGCTCTTTCGCTTTTGCTAGTTCTTCTTATTCTAAAATCAGTATGGCCCCTTTTGCAAGAATCAGCATTAATTCTGCTACAAACCGTACCCACGCATATACAGGTAAAATAAAAAATTCGAAAGGCTCTAAAACCATTTCTAGTGATTAGTAAAACAAAATTAAAAAGTTTAGCTTTTTAAGTTGCAATTGCATAAACGAAATTGTAATATGTACATTGTGGATTTAAAATAATATTTTACTTCATGCAGGTTGATGCAATACAACAGCGATTGCTAGAAAATATAGATGGCGTTCTTGCTGTGCATGAATTCCACGTGTGGCAGTTGGCCGGTGACCGGATCATCGCCTCTGCTCATATTCGCTGTCGTAATCTTTCAGAGTATATGAAAATTGCCGAACAAGTCAAAGAGTTCTTCCATAATGAGGGCATTCACTCAACTACGATACAACCTGAGTTTATAGACGTAATTTAACAATTATAAAAAATAAGTATTAATTTAATATTCATTTTAGTATTGATTATAACTAATGAAATATGTCTTCTTTTTTCAGTATCAAAGTAATAGTGAAATTAAAGAGACTCCGACGGAAGACTGTGTGCTGGATTGTCCAAAGACGGACAAACCTTGCAATCAAGCAACCTGTTGTGGTCCTTCAAAGCAGGTAAGATTCTATAGAAACGTATGAGAAACTTCCTTATTTCCTAAATTCCCCTCTTTGCAGTATTATTCTAACAGAAGCGAATCCCCTCCTCCATCCTGTCCAAAATCCAGATGTCTTGGTCGTTGCTTAGAAGCCATCAAATCAGATTCTAATATTGTCGTAGGTAAAGCGCAACTCTTTTACTTTTAAAGAGTTTCCATGCACAACTGGTTAGGGGCCATACTTAAATAACGTTTCGGTTTATAGGACTTCTCCGTGATACTCGCCCCTGTAACGGACCTTAACCAAAATGTATAGCCCCCCCACCCTTTACTGTACCTAATGTTTAATTTCCATAAATAATAAAATATGTGACTTGAAAATAATGCAAATTTTTTGTATTTAAGATAATATATATTTTGCAGGATGAAAACATCATTTTTGAAATTCCCTATTTTTTTCTTTACCAACTTTTCATGTTCCTTGACCATTAACATTCAAATATCAGCATCCCGAACACTGGATCTTTTATAAACGGAATTTAATAATGTTTCAGATACAAATAAACAATTTATGTATTTGTTTTAAACAAAAAATTACTTTTTTATTATAAAGCATGACTTTTTAATAAAACACTGGAATTTTCAACAAAATAATTGAATGAATTCTTATTGAAAAAGCGTAAAAGTGATTTAATTAAATAATTTTTATCCAAAAAAGATTTCAGTTCACTTTTCAACTCGAAAAAACGAATTTTCCAAAAAACGAAAACAGTTGAGTTTTCAAGCAAAAAGGATGACTTCAAAAAAATTGTTGAATTTTCAACCAAACAGCTACATTGTTATCCAAGAAAGCTGCAATTCTGTGCTGAAATAGATGAGTTTTTTTTTATTTAAAATAAATATTAGTTGAATTTTCAGCAAAAAGAAGATTTCAGTTTGATTTTTCAACGTCAATATATGAGTTTTGAATAACTTTGTAACAAAATTGTTAAATTTGTAGACAATAAAATTTGTAACTAAAGCGATAATTTCCAAGAGAAAGCAACTGCAAAAAAGAATATAAATATAAATAAAAGGCAAATAAATTACTAACAAGATTATTATATCAGTTATATAACAAAACTTCATTTTTTCAATTTGTTCATTTTTCCTTGATCAATTTTTCATTTTACTTTACCAATAATATTCAAAGACCAGAATCTTAAGCTTTTAACTTTATACGAATAAAGGACCCCCCCCCCTCTCCAACATAAATCGCAAGCCCCATAAACTGTTACGTAATTTAATTACGGTATCTTACGATTTTACTCAGTGGCAGTAATTCGTGATATTAGCATCTCCTAATAACAAGGCATTAACGCATTTGTGCCACTTTGAAAGGTTCTATCTGTAACTCATATAATAAAATATTATATTTTTTAGGGTCGCGAAACACCTTCCCCCGTAGAGACGCCATACATGTGTAGGCAAAGGAACAGTCTGGCGCGCTCAACGACCTGCGTGGCAGGAACCGAGCAACAGGAAGTCAATGAGATGGAACGTGGTCATTTATTGTCACCACCAGCGATTCATCACTCCGTCCAGCTACCTCATCTCATCATACCCACGGCGCCTACTTTAACTTAACATCAACCTATTGAACCTCTAGCTCCAACGCCCAAACCACGCGGACCAAATCTTCAAATATCCACTATTTAATTAATACCATCAATCTCCCCTTTCCTCTGCAGTCCAAATTAATCGAACGCTTTTCTGAATAATTTTATTTCCAATTTAAACGCCTCAAAATTTTGACGCTCTCAAATTTTCGATCCTTTCAAAGAACTTACCGGATTGCAGACCCGACGAGTCTGTCCAGATTGCCAATCTGATATTGAATATTTGCGAAAATCCAACTGCTTCCAACAGAAACTCCATTTCCAGAAATTTGGTCCGCTGTACAAAATACGATAGACTAACGAACGGGACTACGAAATCGTTGGGAAATCATCTGGTTTTGGAGCTAAAGGGTAAATTTAATAGTTGAACTCATCGTCACAGAGAGACTTTACTGCATCATTTTAAGTAATTGTACGAAATGTTGTATGATGTACTTTATGAAAAAGGTCCCAACTGAGTAAGTTTGGTCCTCGCGAATCCCACGGATAAATTGCTTAACAATATCTCTGCGAAATTCTCTGTGATCTCGGACTTAGTCCCCGAAAGTCGAGAATGTTTAGGGCGTTATGGAGCTACTACTTTCTTTCGGAGAAATGCCAAATGTGGATACCAAATCGAATGCGTATCGGTCCGCCGCAATCGCCGACTACTAGATGCCTTTCAGAGTACCATATATAACTCGGCTGTATTCGTCTATTCGATTGACACTTTTTCTTTCGGCCTTCCTGGACTCAAACAATGCACGACAAACTTCGAGAACAGCGAGAAAAGCCGCATTTGTGAACGATTCAAGCTTCGACTTGTTTATACCATATATCAATATAATTTTTCCCGCGAAGCTTTATTGTTTTCTATTTCTAACTGTTTTCAATTTTTTGAAGACTTTTACTTTTTTGACGCATTCTAATTTTGGAATTTTGATATTTGATCGCTTTCGATTTTTCTTGAATTACATGCGATAGTGTAAAACAGACCTTTTCAGGGAGGAGAAATTTCAGGATTTTTACTCATAGAACAGATGTGGCATTTCCGCCACTGCGCCTCCTCACTCAGCACGAAAAGCTTCCGTCTAACTCTTACAGCTGAGGGAGGAGGTGTAATGGAGAAATGCCACATCTGTTCCATGAGTAAAAATCCTGAAATTTTTTTGTCCCTGAAGAGGCCTGGTGTAAAATGTAGAAATTTGCTTCTTCATTGAAAACTGATTATAATAAAAAGCAAAAAAAAACATGGAGGCTTTTTTCGAAGCTTGAATCTTTCTTTGATAATTAATTGTACATTATAGCATAATTGATTTTTTAATTATATTAATCGCACTTTATCAGACGCAGTTTTCCTGGCGTTCGAAGTCAGCGCGTTTTGTACATAATCTTAGAATGATTATTCATTTTGTCGTCAAAGACAAATTTTTCATCGATGAAACCTTTTTGTTTCTCGAACTGTCAGAAACTTTTTAAAAAGTATTAAATTGATTCTTACAATTAGTATTTTTATCGGGATTGATCCTATTCGAAACCAGAGTATTTTAAATCCAGTGACTCGGCATAGGGTCTAATTGTAATTTGTGACTGAAACTGTAAAGTTAAATTTGTGTTCTAGAATGAAAAAAGGATAATAAAAGCGAAAAAGCATGTAAAGATAATTATTAAAGACGCGAGCATTTTCTCTGAGGTTGATAGTTTTTGTAGAGAAATTTTTATTTAGGAAATTGAAGAATAATCTCTGAGTAAATGCGCGTGTTATTTTTTTTAATTCGTAGCAAGAAAAACATGACACATGTGGCTATGCCTGATTTTTTCAACTAAACTATGCATTAAGTACCTACGCAATAGAAAACGAAGAAAATAAATATTTATAATCCAATGTTATAAAATTATGGAGAAATTTAAATTTTATCCATGGAACTTGGAACGGAGTTTTATTGTGTTTATTTTTCTACATTTTAAAGTTTAAGCGCTTTTCGACTCTGGTTGCGTTCAACTTTTTTAAAAGTCAAAAGATTGGTATGGACTTTGGATTGGACAAGTGTGACAAAATTCAGTAAAAGTAAAGAAAGATTATTAGCGTTCCCAAAGGCGCTGAGCTTGTAGATATACTTGTGGGCGTGCCTCCAAGCTGCATTCAGGACGCAAGATTAGTTAAGGAGTCTCTCTGAAGCAAATACAAGCATCTTCTTCGACAGAAAGTTATCAATACCTCAAAAGGGACCTGCAACGACTGTATCCAGCCCCCTGGCTCTTTGCCTAAATTAACATTTCAGCCATAACCACGTTTTACGACCATGAGATAAGCGGTTACAGTCTGTGACGGAATCAATACGATGATCCGGCAAAAATATCGTGCACCCTGAGGACACGGAGCGACCCAAAGACGACCTCTTTCTGCATTTTCCCCGCAAGTGTTTTCGCATATTGTTCACTCGCAGGGATGCTTTTCAGGCTGTTGACGCAACTCCCTTACCTCTCTTTCTTTTAATTCTCCTTGGCTATGGTGTTTTTGTCCGCTGGTGCCGAAAATTTGATAATGAACATGGTGCGCTTCTGGAAGTCAAGTCAATGCACTTCTCATTCTCGACAATTGACTCTATTTCCCTAGGCTGTTTAGCGGAGCGATATTAAGGTAATGCCTTAAGAGTGACATAGATGATAATAAAGCACTCTTAGTGTCGCATTGTGCCTTTGGATGTAGGTCGTTCTTGCAGGAGTTGGAAAACTAGATAGTATATGTCCTAGATGCTCGGGGTGTGCGTGGAACGCCCTGCAGCTATCATCAGGAATGCCTTGGTTCAAAATGTGGGGACGGTATATTAATGTCAAATGGAGGTAAGACCCTTTCCTTAAATAAGAATCCCCTATTTCTGACTGCGGATTTGAAAAGAGCGGGAAATTTCACTTCAAACATGAACTGTGGAAACATGGTTTTTGTGACCTTGGAAAGGTAAAAAATTGAGGTCAAATCCCTGGGAAACGACCAGATGCCCTTTTTCGGCGAAATGTTAAGATGTACATCACCTTGACCATCATGACCTTCAGGTAAATTTTCAAGGTCATTCGAAGGACAAGACGATTTTTCTTAGATTGAATTTTGTGCACGAATGAATTTTTTTGTAGACTTCCGGTTGTGGATTGTTATCGCAACACACTCCCCCCACCAAAACATACCCAGACAGTAGCAATCATTTCGGGTAAGATGTAAAGACTGTGACTATGTAGTTACAAAAGTGACAATCTTGTCTAGTTGAATAGCTACAAAAAAATACACTTTGTCTCTCACCATTGCTACCAGTGTTACAATCAGCCACAGTTTTCAAGACAGTTTCTCGAGAGATGGCTGCGCAAGCTGCCCGAATCCTTTCCATCAGATCTTCTCTTGTGGGTGACTGAGCAAAGACTATATATTTTTTTAAATATAGCCCCATAAAAAGAAGTCAGGTGATGTTAGATCTGGTGAGCAGGGGGGCCATTCGAATGGACCTAATCGTCCAATTAATCTCTCTTTGAAATTTAAGTTCATAAACTCACGTACGATGAGTGCAAAATGTCAAGATTGTCACTTTTGTAACTGCTTAGTCACAGTCTTTAAATCTCATCCAAAATGATTGTTATTGTTTGGGTGTGTTGGGGGGGGGGGGGGGGGTATAACACATCACCCCCACCCAGGGGAGTGAGAGAAAAACGCTGCTGT